>JAIUZE010007548.1:0-18525 GCA_022085475.1 Heliosperma pusillum | reverse complement strand
GGCCATTGGACAAAACAGTTAACCGCATCTGCCAGAATTAGAAGGTCGTCACGGACTGGGACGGGCAGTTTACGGGTTTCACAGCCCTTCGCGACTAGCGCTATCTCCACTTTTGCATGATTCGGCAAGAGTGGTACGCCATGAACCAAGATGGTTTCCGCTGAGTCATTGGGCTGTGGGTATATGATGAAACCCCGGGCAACACGAACCACATCCTCGGGTGATGAAGGGTCGGTGAGAATAACTACCCGCTTGTTTTTGGCCTGAAGAATACACATTATTTACTAAATACCAAAATATAATAGATATCATAAATGATCTATATTGAGTATATAATGTAAAGTTAGTTACAAGTATTTATTGTTGGTGGGTAGGCTATTATACTTGAACATGTCCAGACCAGATTTAGCACTGACAGCATATACTAACTTCTTATATTCTACATACCTCATTATTGTCACCCGTCTTCTCAGCCGGCTCCTCAAGTTGCGTCCCCTTTTCAGAGTTATTTACCTTATAAATTTATTAACCAATCAAAGGCATGGCTGATGGAAAGAACAAATGCAGAGGTTCAAAATGGTTAAGTCGTATTTACCTTATCGGCTTGAGGTATCAAAACCTCAGCAGCATTAGGTACCTCACCCGTCTCCTCAAGTTGCGTCCCCTTTTCAGACTCATTTATCTAATAAAATAAACCAATCAAAGGCATGGCTGCTGGAAAGAACAAATGCAGAAAAAAAAAAAAAAAGTCATATTTACCTTATCGGCTTGAGGTATTAAAACCTCGGCAGCAGTAGGTACCTCGCCCATCTTCTCAGCCGTCTCCTCATGTATTGGCAAGGTAGTAGTGTCTGCATCTTGACAAATCTGTTGCACTACCTCACCCTTTTTAATGACATCCTCCATCATCTTCAATTCTTCTTCGGAAGGCTTGCCTCCAGAATTCATCTTCAGTATCACGGAGGCCAATAACTGAACCTGCACGCCCAAAATGTAGAATCAGCAATTTGTTAAAACAATAACATGTGAATTGTAAATGACAATAACAAATGGTATACGTACCATGTCAGCCTTCCCCTTATTTTTCTTCTTCTTGTTCGAGCTAGTTGTCCCATAATATTTCGTGACTCCGACATGTAAGGGGACGCCCCTCAATCGACCTGGATGCTCGGGACGGCCGATCGCTCTAGCAAGAACGTCGTCACGACCACTCGGAGTGAATTTCCCTTCCGCAACCTCCTTCAGAACATTCTCCTATAATATATTAAATAAACTTAATTTAATTTTTGTTACTAAAATAAATAGATAGTTAGACATACAAGAATTGAACAATAAAGTTCTTAAAAACCCGTCTTAATAAAAATAATACTTACTATGTTGGCCAAGACTTCCTGATCATATTCGTTACATGTTCGGGATCCTTTAGGCGTGTGCCCTTCTTTATAAGTTACGTGCCGATTCAAGTCGGTCACACCCTTTGACACCTACACATTAAATCAAAAATAATATATGTATACATGTATATCAAGTCCAAGTATGATTAAAAAAATCTAATATATAGATGCTACTTACGAGATTTTCTTCTATCAATCTGTAACCGCCTCGAGAACCATAATATACCCCCCGCTTCTGTGATATGTTAGCACGATTTCTGGCGCTAACGCTCTTCAAATCATATAAAATCGCAAGTAGATGAGACAATTAGAAAATTATAGATACAAGTAGAGTTTTAGAAAAATGTAACCTGAAACTTTTAGAAAAATGTAACCTTAAGTAGAGTTTTACAAAAAGGTAAACATATGACATGGATACTTAACCTGAAACTTTTCAGTAGCTCGTTTCGCCTTATAATTATCCCATTGTTGCTGAGTGATGTGGGGGTACTTTGTCGGTGGGCTCTTATGCATCTGCCCCGTCTCCTTGTCCACATACAAGTGTAATTTGGCAAGGTCACACCTCCACTGCCTTAAGACTGCCGCTGCCTTACGTAATAGATACCTATCATGGCAGTCTGGAATATCGAAAGCTTCCTGCATCATCATCATATATACTAATAAGCGGCTGTCTAATATCATACCTTTACACGAACCTTTATACGGCTTCATGCCTTATGTAATAGTAACTTATGCAAAATAAAATGGTGTTTAGCTAAAGATATTATCATACCTTTATACGTTTCAAGAGTAAGTTCTGCAATGAAGGATTTATATTCCTGAAATCATCTAAATCAATAGGCACAAACTGTTTGGTTGTAACTCCAATCCACGTGGATAAATGGCTAGCATTTGGACCAGTAGGAACACCTTTCACACTCCATTTTATTTCCATCGGCGTTTTTGCCGCTATAGCTGCAAGGGCTGCAGAGCACTTCGAAGCACCCCTCTCACCAGGCTTATCCCCCTTATCATTGTTGTCTACTCTTTTCCGTTTTTCACCCATGATAATCCTAAGACACTAAGACCTTCAAAACAAATGAAATAGTAACGGAACAGAGTCATGCATACAGCGATTCTAAAACCCTAAGACCTTGAAATGAATGAAATAGTAACTGAACAAATAAAGAGTCATGCAGAGATTCTAAAACTCTAAAAACTTAGAAAGAATGAAACTAGATGATAAAGAGAACGATAAATAGAAAATGAAAACAAAAAGATGAACTTCAATCTTAAAACCCTAAAGACGAAACACAAAAATTACCTGATAAAGAAAATGAGAACAGGGTGATGATAAAGAGAACAGGATGATGATCACGAGTACGAGGAGGCTGATGATGATACTAAACAAAAAGATTTGTGTTGTAAACGAGGATGATTGTAAACGAGGAGGATGATGATGATAATGTACGTGTGTAAAATTTACTCTATAGGATTGTAAATTATTTTTTATTAAGAGAAACTAAAGGGTTTATTAAGAGAAACTATTGACAACGGTCATCCTACAAACCACCGTTGTTATAGAGTAATGACAACGGTTAAAGCACACCCGTTGTAGCAAGTAATAACACTAAGAAAATGGTTTATTTAATATGACCCGTTGTTGAAAGTAATAACAACGGTGGTATTCTAAAAAACCGTTTTTATAGATTATGTATATTTTTTTTAATTTTTCAGATACGCGCGCGCGGTATTAAAATTTGAGGCACGAAATAAATTCATTAATTCCGTTTAATTTATTTAACTTTGCTCTAAATTTAATTTAATTTATTTTACTTTGCTCTAAATTTTATATTATAGGCGTAAGTTACGTTTAATTATTAGCTCGGATCGGGTTTGGCCTGGGAATCAATTCCGACCGGATTAGATTCGGCGGGTTTGTAATTAATAACTTTATCGATCAGGTTAGTTATTATTATTAGTTTGGTTCGGGTCGGAGCGAGGGTCCTTTCGGCTTTCGTGTCTGTTTCGGGAATGATTATAATTGGGCGGGTCGTCGATAATTTCCGGGTCAAGTGGATGTGGTATATATATCGAGTCTAGTGATTCTCGAATCGGGTCATTTTCTTTTTAATTAAGGACCTGGTTATTATAATCATGCATCACTAGTTAACCTGAAACTGATCGGGTGGCCAGTTACAGATCGGGCAATTCACTATCTAGAGCTAGTAGCTACGTACTTCGAGTCGATCGCTTTTGGGTCGGGGGCACGTGTCATTAACCTCGTATGTACTACTTTGCAATAATATTGATGATAATATTGATGATATATATAATAATTAATGATGATGACTTCCGGATCATTAACCTCGTACTACTTTGCAATAATAACAGATTCATCAATGCACATGCAAGTATTATATATACACGTCAATGTTTCCCAAAATAAATAATGATATAAATATGGGGTCGATCGACTTCGTTCAAGTACGCTAAAAGGGACGGATATATTGACGATGCATATATATATATATATATATATATATATATATATATATATATATATGCTCAAATTAATTAAAAAGGACGGTTTATTGCTTTTTTACCACCTATATATAATATATATATTATTGTACGTGTATGTATGTACATACGTTTTATCAACAAATAAATGGTTAATAATAATAGGCCATATTCCGATCAGGTTAGATCGATTCGTAGGGTATGTAACTTTACCGGGTTAGTTTAATTGGGTGAGGGAGCAGCGAGCGAGGGTTGTGTCCTTTCGGCTTTCGTGTCTGTTTATTCGTGTGTCTGTTCATTTAATTTAATTTAATTCGATCATTTAAATGTTAATATATATGCTAGCGGATGAGGTTATATATATATCGAGTCGTCGGGCCGTTTTTGCATCACAAACCTGAAACTGTCCGACCCAAAATTAATTAGCTCGCTAGTATCAGGTTATTTTATTTAATTCGATAGAAATCATTATTTATTATCCGCGTGATGATTATTAAGTATCATTTTCGGGTCGGATCACTTTTAATTATTAAGTATCAGTATTAGTATACGTGTGTTACTTCAAAATAACCCTAAACCCTAAACCCTAAACCCTAAACCCTAAACCCTAAACCCTAAACCCTAAACCCTAAACCCTAAACCCTTTTTTATATACTTCTATATATATATATATTGATCAAACATCAAAATATTGAACATCATCAATTCAAACACTTTAAACAACATTCTTTCTCATTGATTTCATTAGGAATAACCTAGATTTTATATTAAAGTACATTACATTCATCCGACATCAAATAAATAAAGATGTTAAATAATCCAGAACAATTCCGGTTAAGAGTAAAAAGCTTTTCTCACACTGCCACCAACAATCCGGAACAATATTGATGATACTGATGACTTCCGGATCATTAACCTCGTATATTGCAATAACAGATTCAATGCCTGCAAGTACACGTCTTGCATGTGGAGATAAGGTAGGACGGGTACAGCTCAACATATCTCTTGCGGCATCTAACCTGCGAGTATCAGGCCGACGTGGGTAGCCAGAGGACGATGATGATGACGACGCTTGGTTGACAAGTCGGACTGCTTCAAGCCTCTTAATCCAATAATCCCTTCGATGTTCAATGGATCCTTTAATCAATGGGTGATGATCAGCGAGAACTACGGCAAGAGCCTCCTCCTCATCTGCAATCAATTTTGTAAGGGTCGTCTCATCGTTGGGAAGGTTAACTGCTGCCATTGATGATGTTAATTTTTGGAGTAATTAATTAGGGTTATGTAATATTTATAGAGGGGTTATGCTGCCATTGATGATGTTCAATGGATGCTTTAATCAATGCTGGTTCTGCTGTTGTTTATTCACGGGTTTGGACTGCAATATCTTTTAATTAAAAATAATAATATTGAGAAATAACAACGGGTATTGGTTAAAAAACCCGTTGTTATTACTTTCCACAACGGTTTTCGTGACCACAACCGTTGTGATAGAGTAATGACATCGGTTCATCATAGCCGTTGTGATAGAGAAATAACAACGGTTATTGGTTAAAAACCCGTTGTTATTACTAACCACAACGGGCCTTTGTTTATAACCGTTGTGGACAGTTACTGCATATTGCAGTAAGTGCATTGACTACATAGGAAATGTAACGTACTGCATATTCACACATTTACTCGATCAATAACGTACTGCATGCATGTGAATGTATAGTCGTTTTGGGAACCAATGCATGCATGTGAATCAATGCCTTCATGTGAACCAATGCATGCATGTGAATAAATAACTCCAATAAATAAATCTCTATAAATACAGCCTCAATACAAGCAGGTTATCAACCACATACAAAATTCCCAACTCTAATCAATAACATATTTGCTAAACCATACAAAATTTCCCAGCCTCAATACTAACATCAACCATACAAAATGTCTGAAACTTTTACTAAACCATATGCTTGCATCATGAAACAAATGCCTTCTCATATTGAGGGTGGCTACATTGTGTGTAAAAGCTACAAGAAACTCCGTGATACGCTTATTCGAAATGGCTACTTAATCAAGAAGATGTGGCCAAATTATCATCGCAGGTACTTTACAGGGGAACTCGTTTTCGAGTTTGGGATGACGGATGCTCATCCTGCGTCCGCATTCAAACTGGCAAGAATGTTTGACAAGGCCGGGCATGGGCGAAAATATTTTATTGAGAGCACGGACCACCAGCCTGGGCCATATCTATGGGTGGCTTCCGAACATGAGCTTCACTGTTTCCCAAATGGGGTCGACCTCGTTGAAGTGACCCAGGTAGAGCAGTGGGAAGGGTTGGCTCTGGCCGAGGCTGACCCGATTGATGCATATGATCTAGCGGTGGCAGCTATCCGGGAGATTTACCCGGACTCAATTTAATTTGTTGTTGTTGTTTGGTTGTAGTTGTTTGGTTGTTTGGTTGTTGTTGTTTTGGCGCCATTTGTGTGTGGCGCCGTTTGAACTTATTATTTAATAATATTAATGTTGATAAGTTAATTTGTTTTTTGACTTAAGTTTAGAAGTAATTAAACTAATTCAATTCAAAGCTATTCAATCGATAAAGCAAAATTAGAATTGAACGACATTCAGGAAATGACATTCAGGAAATGACATTCACAAATTTGCTAATAAACGACATTGGTGAAAATAATAAACGACATTCAGGAAATGACATTCACAAATTCACAAATTCACAAATTCACAAATTCACAAATTCACAAATTCACAAATTCAAGAAATAGTTGATAAAAATAATACCTGATTAATAAGGGAGATGATGACAGAAAGATGATCGCTTTGTGATAGAGTTTTTGTGTTGCAGTACAGTCGTATTATTAGTGTTGTGTGTTTTCTATCTACAAATATTGACAACGGTTATTATAAACAAACCGTTGTGATAGAGTAATGACTACGGTTATAGTAGTCTACCCGTTGTAATTAGTAAACACTATGACAACGCTTTGTGGTTAATAACCGTTGTGATAATCAATAACCACGGGTATATTTACAACAACCGTTGTTGTTGCTTACCTTTATTTTTTTTTTAATTATAATTAGAGACAGCAATATCATAAGCACTATACACTGCAATAATAATCAGCAGAAACCAAAAAAGACAGCAATATCATAAGCACTATACACTGAATGACCAAAAGCTAAATAATTTGGGAATCTTCAACAATGACCAAAGCTAACAAAAACTAAAGACAATACACTGAATGACTACACATCTTGAACTTGCTATAAATTCAGAAAAGTCTATTTTTGAAATGTCTCAAAACCATCAAAACTAAAGACAATACACTGAATGACTACACATCTTGAGTGTAGTGCTCTCCTCTGGGTAGCCACAGACGAGGACGCCGAGCTTCTGAAGAATACCGTGGACTATTTCCATGTGCCGTATCCGACCATCTTGAATGGTCAGCAGTCGGCCAATTCAGAAATCGTCGATGCCTACAACCAGGTTGTGGCTGTTTTCCAAGCAATGTACACCTAAAAATTCCAAGCAACGTCCTGTGTTAGATGTTGAGTGTGAAGTGTGTGTGTGTGTCTGTATCAGCCTATCATAATAGCAGTGTAATGGGATGGGAGGGCCTGTGGTCATGTATGATGGCCGGGAGGGCCTGTGTGTCTGTATCAGCCTATCATAATAGCAGTGTAATGGGGTTTTAGGGCCTGTGGTCTTGTATCAGCCTATCATAATAGATGTTGATCGAGTGTCAAGTGTGTGTGTCTGTATCAGCTATGGTTGTAAGATTTCCGCTATGGTTCCTAAATGCAAATCTGTTCGAGCTAATAAAGTATCAGTGCTTTACGTTTGTTATTACTATGTCGTTCCTAAGTTATTTAAAAAAAATCAGAAAGATAGTTATTTAAAAAAATAACAGAAACTAACAGAAACTAAAAAAAAAAACAAATATATAAGCTAATACCTCACATTATTAACCACCTAAGGATCGGGGACGTTTCTTGCCCGACATAGTTTCTTCGTTAACCCAAATACCTTCACCATGATCATCACGCATATAGATGCTTTCAATGTTATCATGATCAGTGTCAACATTGTCGAAATAAGATACAGTGGAAGAGTGATCCATTCCCTCAACCACGACATCCTGATCATTATCCCCACCATTATCGGGTGCACCCCGTCTACTCCTTATAGATAGTACAACAGACCACTTTCTTATCCATAGGATCGGTGACATAGAACACTTGTTTAGCTTGGGATGCCATTATGAAAGGATCATCCTTATTATTGCCAACCTTATCCAAATTGACCAACGTAAATCCCATTTTATCCTTTCGAACACAATTGTTGTTGTTATCAACCCAGTTACATCGAAACAGAGGTATTGTGAAATCAATGTAATCTAATACCAATATTTCTTGAATAACACCATAATAAAGGCATTTTCCCCAAATAGGGTTTTTATCTTTTGAAGTAGCAAAGTGCATTGCCTCAAATTCAGAACTCACACCACTATTTTGCATTGTGCTCAACTCATCTTGCTCGCGGGTGTAAAAAGTATAACCATTAATAGCAAAACCGCTGAAAAAAGTGGCCCTGGCATTTGGACCTAACCCAAGACGTAGTAACCTAGGAGAGATGTCATCACCATACAAATTCTTATACTCCAAGACAACATTCCTAAACCACTCTCCAAATGTCTTCTTATGCTCGTTTGCAATCCACATCTCGCTCTTGTTTGGGTGATCGTATTTGAGCTCATCTTTGTGTTGTTGAATATAAGGTTGCACCTCATCTTCGTTGTTTAGCACATACGTATGTGCTAAATGTAACATGTCACGTGCCACAATTTTTCAACCCGGCCCCTAATACCTTTTCCGGTCATCCAGTCACTATGACGATTCTTTGGAACGCCAATTAACTCCTCAGGGGAGAGATGAGCGTAACAATATGCAAGAGCTTCGTCTAATATAGCACGTTCAGCAATACAACCTTCTGGACGATACCGATTAGATGTATAGTCCTTGTAGACTTTCATCAATCTTTCGAAAGGATACTGGTATCTCAAGTACACGGGCCCAAGGTACAAAATCTCCCTAACCAAGTGAGTGGTCAGGTGAATCATGATAGTGAAGAAAGAGGGTGGAAAATACATTTCAAAATGACAAAGAGAGGTGACAACGAGGTCCTGCAATGAATCCGCATCATCGGGATCGATGACTTTATCGCATATGGACTGGAAGAAGAGACAGAATCTGGTAATAGCATATCGTACCTTTTCAGGTAAAATGGAACGAATAGCCACGGATAGTAATTGTTGCATCAAAGTGTGGCAATCATGTGACTTTAACCCGGTGAGTTTTAGGTCTTGCATCGACACAAGGCTTTTGATGTTGGACGAATAACCATGTGGCACTTTAATTCCATTCAAGCATGCACAAAACTCTTTTTTCTCATTCCGTGAAAGGGTATAAGCTGCTGGCGGTAAAAATGTACCATTACCTCTCTTCTGTGGTGCCAACTCTAGCCTAATACCCATCATTTGCATATCTTCCCTAGCTGCGGCGTTATCCTTTGTTTTACCGGGAACATTCAGGAGGGTATTGATAATATTATCACAGACATTTTTCTCAATGTGCATGAAATCGAGGCAATGCCTGACCTCCAGGTCAGGCCAATATGGAAGTTTATCAAAAAATATGGATCTTTTCTTATACCCACGAGTAGACAATTTAGAGTCGTTCTTCTTCCCATATTTTATCTCAATATGCTTTACTTTCTGATAAACTTCATGCCCACTCAAAATTCTATGAGGTTGACGAAGTTCTTGACGTCCATTAAATGCTTTCTGCTGCTTGCGATAACAATGGTCAGGATCCAAGCCCCTTCTATTTCCCAAATACACATACTTATGAGAACACTTCAAGTATTCATACTCGATATCCTCCCCACACAATGGACATGCCTCTTTCCCATGCACCGTATGCCCAGAAAGGTCGCCATAAGCCGGATAGTCGGTTATTGTACACAATAACATCGCTCTCAAATTGAAAGTTTTATTCCTATATGCATCAAATACTTCTATCCCACTATCCCACAAAATTCGCAAATCATCTAAAAGAGGTTTCAAATAGACATCTATATTATTTCCAGGTTGTTTAGGGCCGGAAATTAACAACGACAACATCAAGTACTTTCTTTTCATGCACACATATGGAGGTAAGTTATATATTGCCAACACTACTGGCCAAGTACTATGTTGGGTACTCATGTTTCCATGTGGGTTCATTCCATCAGTGGACAGCGCTAGACGTAAGTTTCTAGGTTCAATGCCGAACTCGGGATACTTAGCGTCGAACGATTTCCATTGCATACCATCTGCCGGGTGTCTTAGCTTCCCATCATTTATTCTTCCAGTTTCATGCCAAGTTAACATTTTTGAATCATTGCTATTCGCAAACATCCTTATGAATCTTGGTATCACTGGAAAATACCATAACACCTTAGCCGGGATCCCTTCCTTATCCTTATAACGCCACACAAAACAAACCGGACAATTGGTTAAGTTTTGATATAATTTTCGATACAATACACAGTCATTTGGACATGCATGTATTTTCTCATATTTCATACCCACCCCTCTAATTAGTTTTTTAGCCTCATATGTCTTAACGGGAAGAACATTACCATCTAGAAGCATGTCGTTTATCAAGGCTAATAAACTAGTGAAACACGTGTCACTAACCCCATTTGCCCCCTTGATATTATACAACTTCACCACAGCCGACATCTTTGTGTACTTACAACCAGGGTATAGAGGCGCTTCAGACTCACACAACTTCTCATACATGTTGTCAAGGTCATCCAAATTAATGTTTTCATCTTCAAAAGCATTTGATTCATCATCTTTTTCTTCATTATCTGTAGACCCAACATTCAACTCGTCTGCTTCCAACTCAACATACTCGGCAAACTCGGGATCATCAGTTATCCTTTCGTATACCTCAAGATCATCTTCTTCAAAATTATTCTCTTCCTCTAATGATTCCCCATGAAAAATCCAACGGGTATAGGATCGACTAAAACTATACTTTTCTAGGTGAATTTTAACGTCCGGAATAGCCATATACCTAATATTACCACATCTTTCACAAGGGCATGGAATACTAGAAGAACCATTCAAATTGTTCGCAACGACTTCAAAAAATTCAGCTAAACCATCCTTATAGATTGGGTCACTCATATTCGCAGCATTCATCCAAGTTCGAGTCATTTATCTACATTCGTAGTATATATAGTAAGCCAAGTAATTCAGAAAATCCAACTAATTAAAACTAATTCAATAATAAGCCAACTAATTCAGAAAATGCAATGTATAAGGCAACTAATTCACAAATAAACGAAATTCAGGAAATCAATAAAGAAAAATTATTAGAATACCTGATTAATAAGAAATAGCAGACGAAGATGATGACAAAGAGTCTTAGTGTTTGTGGTTTTGTGATGCAGTATAATCGCTTTGTGTTTGTGTTTTTGTGTTGCAGTATTATTAGTGTTGTGTGTTTTTTTCATCTTTATTAACAAATATTGACAACGGTTATTATTCATAGTAAACCGTTGTTATTAGTTTACTTATTTACAACGGTTAACAAAGTTATACCCGTTGTTACAACTAACAACAACGTACAACAAAATCATATCCGTTGTTATTAATTTACGCCAAATTTTGCGCCAAATTAATAACACATTATAACAACGGGTTTATTTGTGGCCGTTGTTATTACTTTTCTTTATTTCGCGCCAAATTAATAACAACGTTAACAGAATAAACTGTTGTTATTAGTTTATATATTTACAACGGTTATTTTAGTTAACCCCGTTGTTAAAACTAATAACAACGTTCAAAAAACTAATACCGTTGTTATTAGGTTTAATAAAATTCCGCGGAAAAATAATTATCCATTCAACAACGGTTTTTCTTAATTTTCGTGAGTATGCGTTGTTGATGGGGCGTTGTTATTGCATGAATTTGTAGTAGTGTAGAAATTCCTTGCATAGAATAGTCGATCCACGAATTACAATACTTGTATGTAGTAAAGTAGATTACAAAGATGAAATTTTTATTGATCTAGGCTAAAGATTTGATGTAGAAAAGACAGAAATAAGCTAAGAAACTAAGGACAAAAAGGAAGAAGAAAATGATCTAGACAAGAAAAGAGAGGCTAGGTTTCTCTCCTCCTAATCTAGGGTTTCTAATTGTGTAGAGAAGTGTGTAGAAGTGTAGGGAGGTGTGCTGAGAAGTGGTGGCTGAGGCATTCTTATATAGCAGTAGGTTTCATGGGGAAGGGGTCATGCATTCATCACATAGGACAAAAAGGAGGAAGTCGAACCAAAAGCTCGTAACAGCAAGGATACCCGATCGGGTACACCACTTACCCGATCGGGTATGTAGTGATCTTGGTCTATTGACTTTCGTTTCATCTCCCCTTGCATATGACTTGACTTTCATTATCCCCCTTGACCTCTTGAGTCGGGTTTGTTGATAGGGTTTGATGTAAAATGATGATTTCTTCGCCTAACTGATCGATCTTCTGACAACTGCGAAATCGTCTTTGCTTCTTCTTTCTTTTGAATCAATGAACCTTCTTGAAATTCCTTTCACTTGGTCAAGCTTGCTTCTTCAAATCGTCGGGTTCTAGGCAAAAGCTTGGGAATATAGAAAAGGGGCGTAGAAACGTCACTTTCCCTACAAAACAGGTTAGAACATAGGAATTCGCCTAGAAGACGATATTAGCTCATACAATGGCTTAACAAAGCACAAATGACATACAAAACCGAGCTAAATTGGGGGTTAATTAAAATCATGCAAATATTCACTTATCAGACGCAATTAGGGGTACATGACAGGCTAAATCGCACACCTAATCAAAGATAACCAACTGGCCTAAACTAATGCAGTAAAAGAAGTCGGAATCGTATCCACAGGGAGACTAAAGAAATTCTATTTGCTAATTAATAGTCTGTCTAAGTAACGAATTGGGGGTTTAAATTGTTTGCTATCTAAACTACAAGTAGTGAAGGAAAGCGAAATAAAGGGAAGAGAAAGAAAGGAAGAAAGTTGATTAAAATATAATAAGAGATATAGCTAGGATATCGGGTTACCACAGTCAACGACGGTCAATGATAGAATCAAAAGATTTAACATAAACATGGTTTGAAGGGTAATGGATAGTTCCTTCCGGTCAACTATTCACCCTAGAATTACTAAAGTAACTTTCGCTCTAATTAGTAAATTCTATTGTTCGCTGGAAGTTCTAACCTTTCCATATCTTACGATATAGGTCGCGGTTTAACAAACTAATAGATTGGTCACATGCATTTAACCAATTTACTAACAATTGATGCAACGATTAACAAAACAAACCAATAATCATGAATTAACTAATAATCTAACAATATATCATCGCATGACCGCAGTTCCCCTAAATCCTAGCATAGCAGAATTAGCTACTCATGTTGTATCTAATGAAATTAACTACAACAATAAGAATTGAATTAAACATGGCTAAAGACAATAATTAATAGACAAAGAAATTAATGAGCGAGAGTAAATAACAAAGAACGAGAATAAGAGAAAAGAATTTATATAAAAGAAGATTCAATACCAAAAGAAGGAAGAAAGATCGATTCCAAGTACTAGATCTAAAGTTGCTAAAAGAAACGTAGAATGTTTTACAATGTAAAACGAGATGACCTAATTACTCTGTCTTCCCTAGCTTAAATACTAAATTCTGAAATTATTAAAACCAATGGGCCTAATCAGAAAATCTAATTTTCGGCTAAAGCTTAAAAGCAGTCGATCGACAAACAACACTGGTCGATCGACTAAAGTGTAGAAATTTGCTATCTCTACTTCAAATTAGTCGATCGAACACTATACTTAGTAGATCGACTAATTTCCAAAACACGTCGATCGACTATTCAGATCAGTCGATCGACTAATTCTTAGACCAGCACGCCCATTCACTCTAACTCAATGCATCTTCTCTCATTCCCGAGCATCCCAAGGTGACAGTTCCCAAGTACGACTCCATTCGTATCCGGAATGCAACAGAATTACGAGATTCGACTCGTTTTCACTCCTTATGGGTCAACAACCTGTACGAAACAGAAATACCCAAAGCATCCAAAACACAGTAGAATAGTAGCTTTCGCTACTCAGAAAGGCATAGAAATGCTTGCAAAAAGGTGAAATAAATGTATAAATAAGGCACGCATCAGTACATTTGCGTCAGCTGCAATAAAAAAACCGACGCAAAAAAGCTTTATTGCGTCATTTCTTAGACAGGAATTGACGCAATAAATTTACACAACTGACGCAAAAAGTGGTTTATTTGCGTCATTTCTTCCCATAACCAACGCAATTGCTTAATATTTTTTGCTTCGGTTCATTAAAATTGATGAAATTAACATTTTGATTTCGCGTGAATTCATATACTTATATGCATCATTTCTTCCCACAACCGACGCAACTCCTTTATATTTTTTGCGCCATTTATTAAAACTGATGCAACTAACATTTTTTGTTTTTGCGCGTATTCATTTACTTATTTGTGTCATTTCTGTCTAGAATATATATATATAATTCATAAAATTTACAATCTAAATACCAAAATTTAAAAGAAAAATGAGATGGCGCCACCAAAATTCCATGCTTATTTTCCTTTGCCTCCACCAAAATTTAAAATTCAAACTAAATAATGCTAAAGGGTAATATAGCAATTTAAAATTATTAATTAGTTGTAACAATAATAATAATAATAATTATAAATAAAAACAAAACTCATAGAAGTAGCCATGTGTTGTGGAACTATAATTATGAACCAAGAGTAGTACCTGCAATAAATACTTTCACATACCATTTATATACCAATTGAGGCTTTGGTAGGATGTTATCTTGTGCAAAGGGGGAATTGAGTGTGAGAAAGGTACAGTGTTCAAGACCTCATTACTAAGGGTGAGCAAAACCGGGTACCCGATACGGTTTTAATAACCGTATCGGTTACCCGGTTTTTGGAAGGCCAAAAATTAGAAACCCGGATCCGACCCGGTTTAACCGGGTACCCGGTTTTTGTATACCCGGTTAAACCGGGTACCCGAAAACCGTATACCCGGATCCGGTTTAATTGATAATGCTCAAACCTGGAAATCGAGTCCACAACATTAGTAACGACCAATAAATAAGATGCTTATATAATCATTATTAAAAAACACAATTACTTGCAAAGTCAGTAGGTAAAATCGAAAAATACAAATTTGCAAAATTTCACACAGAAATTTGTCACTGATAAAGTGAGTTGCGTATATTACAAGTTTCACATAAAATGATTGGTGCTCAAAATTTCACCCATATAGTCAAAATGAAAAACAAAATTTTACATACAACTTTTTTTTTGGTTATTTTTAATTAAACCGGGTCAAAACCATATACCCGGTTTTGATTTTCCCCGACCCGGACCCGGTATCGTATACCCGGAAATTCGTATCGTGTACCCGGAAATCCGTGTAATTAAAACCGTATACCGTATCGTATCCATATATTAAAACCGTATCGTATATTTTTGCTCAGCCCTACTCATTGCAACATTTTACGTTTTTTTTAACAATTTTTTTTTAGTTAGAATTTGAATATTAGAATTGTTGTTTTGACGATTAAAGTGGTTGAATCTAACATATCTATTGGACCGTCTTATTATATAACAAATTAAGACACTAAAAATGATAAAGTATACTCTTATCTTGTTTTCTTATTCTCCATTTTATTAGGTGATTTGTGTACGTTTTTTAATCTTCGTGAGCAGTATTCAAATTAAAGGCAAAGAAATTACCGAGACGGAGGGATCGATGATATAATTTGATAAAAAAAATTCCGCGACAGTTCAATATTTTTTAGTTTATATTGATCACAATATTATAATATGTTGAAATATATTTATAAAGTATTATACTGTAAATATAAAGTTATATCTAAAATACACAAGCTAGTGTTAATGAATTCAACTAAACTTAGCCGAGCAAAACTGCACAGATTTAAATTGACTTTAGCTAAGATAAACATAAACATTTTGAAGGATGGTGAAATAACTTATGCTTAATTAAATTGAATTGAACCGACCTAATTGAGCTTAATTAAATTAAACTAAGTTGAACATAACTAGAGTACGTAAACTCAACTTCAAAACCAGTCTAGTAATCTATTTGTTGTTTTTTTTAAAAAAACTTTTGGTGAAATACATTAGTGTATATCACTTTTATGTTTACATGTAAATAATATAATTTTTTTGTCCACACAATTACGTTTTTGTGTATTCAGTGCTGAAAAGTGAAAATCAGTTTATAGATTATACATCAGAGGTAGAACATGTAATGATCTAATTGTGTACTTTATGAGTTTCATAATAAAATTTTCGAGTTTTATAAGAGAATATTAGTTTTTAATATAAAGTTTTTGAGTTTATTCACTTAAACGTTAAGCTAAAAGAATACAACATTGCTTAAAAACTATACTTGTAAATTTAATTAATTTTGCATCTTTCCATTAAAAAACTATTATATAACTTATAAATTATATACCTACTCAGGAAAAAAATACATGTAAACTCAAAAACTAAAAGGGTATGAGATAATGCATCTGATATGTAATCATTTTTTCCTTTGAAAACCAATGTTTATAATGGACCCCCTTATCGTTATTTGTTTTGCATCGCGATGTGAACTATTGCCTGATTATTCGACAATTGCCTGATTATTTGATATGTATTTTGACAATTTGTAATTAAATCAAATGGGTTTCACCATAGCAATATCGTCCCAAAGAGGCGGAACCAAAATTTAAAATATAAGGTAGCGAAATTTTTCAATTTTTTACGTATTAAAACGAGTGCAAATATATTAAAAAAATATATATGGACTATTTAAACTATGGCTCGTTTGTGCTTATCCACAACGACCACATAATTTAATTCGGGAATAAAATAAACCATTCTCGGAATTATTGTTGTGTGTCTTTAATTATCGTGCTCATATCTTCGAAGGTTGACACTTCTAATATCTAATTTATGTGCCCAATTTGTGAAACTATTAAAAACGTAACTAACAAAAATGTTGCAATATTTTGTAATTTATACTCCGTAAAGAAAACTTGCACGGAGTAACATGGAACAGTTTGTAAGGAAAGTATATCGGTACAATACTCTATTCATTCAAGCGAGTTCTATATATATCTATTAGGTATTACTCGTAGGGGGTAAACACCATTATCAGGTGGTAAATGCTCCTATGCTAATTAATACAGAGTAATTTAATAGCACATTGCCCATCATTTGAGTTACAGAAATTAAAAAAAAATGCTTTGAAGGAGAATTGAACACGGAGAAGTCGGGAGTTAGACACAAATTGTACCACTTGCACACCAACATCTTTCTGATGTGAAAGTGCTGGTCTTCCTAAGTCCGTGTTAATTGGGTAGCGAACAATCGTCTTCTTCCTCGGTTTATCTAAGTTCACCTCTGCAGTCCCAAAGTCCCAAACTCTTCCTCATATACTTCTCAAAATTTGGCCATTACACTGATAACGAATTGAAAAATACTCCATGAATATGACTTGCTAGTTTCATATATATTACTATGAAAGTGTCGTTCAACAAATTATCGGTAACGCATATAAACTGGATCGGTCAAGCAAATAACATGAGTTCTTCGTATAAATTTTTTTTATTTACTTGTAAAGAGTATTTTTATCTCATGTAATACGTAAACACATAATTGAGATGAATCGAGTAAATGGTAAATCAAACAAATAACGCAGACAATTAGACAAAGGAAGCAATAGTAAAAAGATATCAGCGATTCGCGAGGGAAAACAGAGAATTTCGGCAAACGTAGTGAGGGTCACAAGTACTCCACTAGCAATTGAACCAAATACTTGGGGCAAACTAAATTCAATCAATTAATTGGTCGTGAAAAACAATTGAAGTGAAAAAAAGCAAAGAAACGTAATATTTTTTGAAACCCAGTAATTGAACCGTGATGAAGAAACTTTTATTTTGTAGATAAATTAATGTAATTTTTGTGTAAATATTATTTTAATTTAATTTAGTTAAGAGTTTTATTTTAGTTGAAAAACTATTACATGATGTAAAATTACGTATCTATCCTTCACCATTTGGCACAAAAAAGGAATTCCATATTTTTTTTTTTTTTTTATTATGGTGGCGCCGAGATTCAGCGCCACCGGGTGGCGCCCTATCGCCATCTAATTTAAAACCTGCAACAAGAAGTCCAACCAACCAACCACAATGCATTACATATAAAAATCATTACATCTCATCCAACCCAACAATGTTACAAATACAATCCAACATATCAATAATCCCACACATGTCTTTTACTTACTAACCTACTTCCTCCGTTCCATTTGGTTGTATACGTTTGTTTTATCACGTATGCTAATGCTAATTTTATTTTGTTTATATTTTTAGTTACATATTATTAAAAATTATAAAAATTTGATATTAATATTGTACTCGGTAAGACAATTTAAACAAGATCTCACATGACTATCTTT
>JAIUZE010007547.1:0-26362 GCA_022085475.1 Heliosperma pusillum | reverse complement strand
TTGAAGATTTATGCAAGCTTAAAACTACTTTCATGCATTATAGATATTGTCATTCGAGAGTTTTGCCCAAAAAATTACAACATCAGACCAAACTGACATATCAAGTTCATCATTTAACTAAAACTACTGTCCAAAAACTAAACCACCTGACTGGTTTATACTAATTAAAGTTCACCCTTTAACAACCCAAAAACTGGCAATCTAACATTCTAAGCATTTCATCATCTAATAACCCAAAAAAATCTTACTTAGAAGTTGGACTTGACATTACAAACATAACTGATGTTTATAATGTCAATTACAACTCCTACAAAAACTTATACCCAAAGCTTTCATTATAAGTGGCATGTCTTGTATGTGATGATGTGTCTACACAACGAAGCTTAGAAACATGATGTGTTTAATTTTATGTATGTGAATATGTATTTAACACCGAAAATTAAAAAATACTCCGTTACGAAATTAACATTTCGAATAATCTATGAGTCTCAAGTTGAGTCATCGTTCAATATTTTATACTAGGTAAATAAGGATTCTCAAAGTTTTTCCCTCATAGAATTAGAAACTATACATTGCTAAGTTGTTAATCGTTATTATCACTTAGGGTTTTTTGTCACACGACCTTTTAAAAACTTTTTTTTTGTGATATACCACCTTTAAAAACAAGGTTCGTCAAACATAACCTTTCATGATTTTTGTTGTTGTTAAACACGACATTTTGGCTGGATTCTGACAACTTATATCATTTCCGGTCGCTTAAGTGTTGCACTTGTGAGAACCTACTTGCACGCCCCTTAAACCACCACTTGCAACCAACAACCACCACAAACAACACAACTACGATCTACCTTGCACTCCCCATTAAAAGACCCACGAAAAACCCTTTGACCATCGATGTAAACCCAAACTTACAACACCCCTCTCTGATTAGCCTTACTTTACACATCAATCAACCCCACATAAGGCCACCTTTGACCACCGTAGCACGTACACATTTCCAACGAGTACCAGAACACCACAAACCGACATCGTTAGTTATCTCAAACATCGACTGAAAGTCATCTCTGGAAGTCACCATCTTTTCGGCTTTAAACCGAGTCATACAACCTCCTTTCACCACCTTGAAACCACCGCCTAACACCATAACCCACCACAATCACGACCTTCGCTAGACTGCCTCTACTACCATACCAAATTTCAGATCCAATGCACCACCATAACCCTTTTAAAAAAAACCCTCGAAAACCCCCTTGCCGGAAATAGGGCTGAGCAAAAATATACGATACGGTTTTAATATACGGATACGATACGGTATACGGTTTTAATTACACGGATTTCCGGGTACACGATACGAATTTCCGGGTATACGATACGGTTTTTAAAAAAACCGTTCCGGGTCCGGGTCGGGGAAAATCAAAACCGGGTATACGGTTTTGACCCGGTTTAATTAAAGATAACCAAAAAAAAGTTGTATGTAAAATTTTGTTTTCTATTTTGACTATATGGATGAAATTTTGAGCACCAATCATTCTATGTGAAACTTGTAATATACGCAACTCACTTTATCAGTGACAAATTTCTGTGTGAAGTTTTGCAAATTTGTATTTTGTTATTTTACCTACTGACTTTGCAAGTAATTGTATTTTGTAATAATGATCCTAGTGGATTATATAAGCATCTTATTTATTGGTCGTTGTTAATGTTGTGGACTCGAATTCCAGGTTTGAGCATTATCAATTAAACCGGATCCGGGTATACGAAAACCGGGTACCCGGTTAAACCGGGTCGGATCCGGGTTCTAATTTTTGGCCTTCCAAAAACCGGGTACCCGATACGGTTATTAAAACCGTATCGGGTACTCGGTTTTGCTCACCCCTAGCCGGAAACACAAATCCAGAATTCATGTAGTGATGTCCCTGACTAGACCTTATTCACGAAACATTTGACCACCCTTAGGACCACCTATGACCAATTGACCACCGTGGACACCCCCATTAGAAAGTCTGCACTCCCATCTTTCCAAGGAGTTCAAGAACATTTCAAACCGACCTCATTTGTTATCTCAAACATTGAGTGAAAGTCATCTATGAAAAGTCACCGTCTTTTTTTTTAATCTTGGTCAAACTCCGGCCAAATTTTTTTTTTATTAAAGGTGGTGTTGACAAACTTTTTTTAAAAAAAGTGGTGTCTTGTAAAAAATATTTTTTAAAGGTTATGTTTAACAAAAAAAAAACCTATCACTTATTGCAAAATCACTTGACACATACATACTATGTATAAACACAAAACTATAAAATGATATTACTAAATTCGTAAAAAAGTTTCATTAAAATAATTTGAGATAGTTTATAAAATGAAATTATTAGTTGTGGTAAAAAAATATTTTCATTAAAATCCACATTTCATAACTCAATCACTTATCTTGAATAGTATCTAGTACATTTTTTTCTCTTAACAAAATATGAAAAATTGATAATTTAAAATGTGACTCTACAAGAAGGAATCTGACCCGTCTTCACTTCAATTAGACCAACCGGAAAGAAAAATACTTGGAGATGAGGTGAGATGTATGTTTGATTCCCCGACCATTGTTTTTTACAAGTTCATTAGAAAATTGATTTTGCCATTAAGTAGAGTTATAATAAATTTTTGTTTCAAAACCAGAATGAAATTGTTACTCCACTGTATAAGACCTGTCGCAAGTTCTATATTAATTATAATTGCTCACTCATGGACAATAAAATAGGCAATTAACATAAATTAATCTCAATTTACACCAGAATCTTTGAGAGCTTAATAGTTAATAGAGTACCAATGAGTACACACAGAGACATTCGACATCACCATCGACCTAGAAGGGAGAATATCAGCAACCTACCAGACTAAACGACCGTCAATTATTACAACATTTCCGACATCCAAGAACTGTGTCAACTCGGTGTTTAAGAGGATGAGTTCTTATCATCAGTACACTATACACAAGAGTCTTCGCCATTCATTGCAAGTCTCTGAGTTATGTTAGCAGGCCATGTTGGAGAGTCGCATCAAACTCGTGTGTGAATCTTTCTGCAGCAAGCCTTTTTTTGCCGACACGAGCATTATACTGCAGAGCTTCTGAACAAAAAGAAAAGTGGAATTAGCTCATCAAATTCACTTAACATTAAACAGGGAATGACGGTGTTAAAATGGTACTGGACTGCCCAGTAACTGGAGAGGACCTTTCCTCAACCAAGTGAGATCACAGTTTTTAGACCCCTTCCCGCATGGGGATGGTAACGATAAACCAACAGTGGCGTAATGCCACTAGTATAAGTATTGTTCCAGGGAGATTCACGAGTGCCTGACTTAATGCTCTCACTCAACTTCAAGCTAAAAAGCTTGTGGAAACGTAGTATATAATGTCCGATGTTAGGTCCACCCTAAACTAATGGTGTAAAAAAATTACTACCCAGACAGCAAAACTTCAAAGTTATCCTTGAAGAAAAGAGTTGAAGTTATGAGAGAGACGCGATGAGGATACATGTTTACGAATATCACTTAGATTGCCATACAATCCATAAGGTTTTACATTTTGACCTTTGGCAGACACATTCAGTGACTCTGTAAACATTCCACGGGAAATTGTGAGAAGCCAAATATTACTATTTCAATGCACATGGATGATGTGCCAAAGTACTTCATGAAATCCCATAAGAAAGCCTGAGGAAGGAACTTGACTCATTGTCGCATTTAAAGTTGGCGCTATGGAGATCCCATAAGAAAGCCTGACTGCCTGAGGAAGGAAACTCGACTCATTGTCACATTTATAGTTGGCGCTATGAAGATACAAAGTGGTGAGCCTTGCAACTCCATGCTTCTCTCCCATTCATAATTTTATTAATTTACTACAAGTCTAAAACCACAGAAACTAAGACTTCACAAAAAAAGACGCACAAAGATCAGAGTGTTTCTGACCTAAATGCTATGCCGGCAAGAAATGCCCAAAACTATGGTTTTAAATGGGTTAACTGACCTAAATGCTACACTGGCAAGAAATTCCTAATCCTCAAAACAAGCAGTTTTAACTTACCCAGATGCTCAAACACTAAAGAATCTCTTACATTAGCGTTATGCTAGCGTCGATCAGGTTTGGTGGGGAAAAAAATGAAAACACAGATCTTGAAGATTGAAACTTTAACACACAAGAGTGTTGTATGTGGTTCTACAGCAGCAGAATCCTCACATGTGGAAAATCTGAAAGGTCAAGTCTAAGTCTTTGTCTAGCCCGTAACTTGGTCGACTGTAAGAGACAAGAAGACTGCAAGAGGCAGTTGAAAAAAGGAGTACGGAGTACAATGGAGGGTGCTTTATCGAAATATCTCGATATGGCCACATGGTTAGAGATGAAGGAAATAACTGTTTCAGACTTTCAATGCATTGGAGTCAAGCACTAACACACATTATCCATTGATTCAGAGACTACCGCTGAAATATATATTGTACCTGACTATTTCCTACCTAAAACTCAACCAAGTACTAACACTTATATAGTACATGTCAAAAGAAAGAGAAACACTACCCTTTTGCTCCAATTTTCCTCCCAAAACAGGATGCAGAGCCAATGTAGTGGTGCAAGTATTTGAGACACACTAAGTATGCCTTTACCCTTAACCTAGACATATTCTTGGAAATAGTTGCAAGGGTGGACACTCCGATATTAACTGGTTATAAGAGCACATAGTTCAACCAAAGAAGTCATGGGGAAAGTGAGGTTGAGAATAATTTCTACAGAAGCATCAAAGTGCACATTTAAGATCGATAAGACTTAGTGCTTTCTTACAAGTACGCATCAGCACATTTAAAGACTCGACTTGATGTTTAGAATCACAACTAAGGGTCATGAGTTCCCTACGAAATCACCACGACCAAAACATATCATACACATTTGAACAAGGTTAATAGATATTATCGTGAATCCGAGGAATGCCTGCTATCAGATAAATTCCCATACTATGAGTAAGACAGTAGAAGGTAGCAAGAAAAAAGTTTAAGGACAGTCCCAAAATAAGGATACAACAAAAGCCTCATTTCTGATGCTAGCAAAGGTCAAATTTGAAGGCACCAATATCCAACAAAATCATCCAAACAAATTACCATGCATCTCATTTAAATACACACAGACAATGTTTATGTCACTAAATGCTTCTCTTCTCAAACCTATGTCACTCCGACTCAGGTACAAGGGTCAAACGGGACAGTGTCATGCGTTGATCACGCCAGTGATGTGAAATAAATTTATGTTCTGGCCTTATCGGAAGTACCTAAGAGTCGAAATGTTAAAGTTTCAAACACGCCGGACATGAAGCCAACGAGAAGTGCCAAAATAACATATGTTGAATCCCAATGAAAAAGGCAGCAGCTTCTTCTGCAGATTTTAGTACTTCGTAGAAAATAGTTCTGAACAGCACCTTATATCAAACACCCAGTTCCAAATCCAAAATCAATAGTTTCCCACATCATTATAAAAGTAAACCAACTACACCTTAATTATCACACTGAAATAACGATTTCATAATATCCTAAAAATATAAAAAAACCAGTAACAAATTCCTCGGACGACTTCATGTGTATCCGAATTTTGTCGATAAACAAGGAGCTTGCATTTTTATTTCTAACACTTCTACGGTTTGTCACGGAGACACCATCGCCTTACCCCATTTCTGAGCAGACTCGAATTCTTAAATCTGCTGCCTACCTCCTTCCACAATATAGAAAGACTCCCTTCGTCCCAATCATTTGTTTGCCCTTTTTATTCATTTTAATTAAAGACAAAGAAATGATTAGGACGGAATCAACCCTAATTCCAGGCTCATTCATGACACAAATAGTGAGGCCCTTATACTTGATACTCAATTAAAGTACAATTCTTTGTCCACATAATAAACGATTCAACAAAGATCACATCATGTATATGACATACAATTTGACCTTCTAGCACAAAAAGACGCCGTCTTAATTTAAGAATACTAACAACACAAATTCTCATTTAAGACGGGTACTAACACAAATGATAATGTGATAATGATAATGACATGAAATAACACAATTAAAAATAATTAAACAATCTAAAATAAGAAAACTTACCAAATTAAATTAAGCAAGATAGAAAACATCATCAGTCATGAGCAAGATATACAATAAAACCCTCAAATTCACTTCCTTTAAAAATTCAATTGCAGGTAATCTCAGCTCCCTAACCCTACCCTCTCCTCCTCCACCTCCACCTGCTTTAACCCGAACCCGATTCGACTCCATTTTCCTAAACAAATACACCGAATTCTCCAACAACAATGGCGGCGACGATGACGATGACGATGACGATTTCTTCTTCACCGGCGACCGAAACAGCGACCAACCTTTTCCAGCCAATTCCGTGGATAAATCATCAATTGATTTGACTCGTTTACCCGAAACCCTATAAAAGAGGGATAATTGTACAGGAGCATCGTAATTGAGAAGATTGTGATAATAATTGATAAAAATGGGGTCGGAATTAGAATTAGGGTTAGGGTTTAGGTCAAGAAAAACAAGCTTAAAGACACCTCTAGAGAGAGAAACAAAGGAACGTAGTAAGGAAATAGATGAATTAGTAGAAAGAGATGGAAATGGGATTGGAACGGCGTCGTTTTGCAATGTGGTTGTTGATAATGTAGTTGTTGATGTTGATGATGATGTGTGTGTGAATGTTGATGTTTGTGATGACACTGAAGTTCTATTAATATTAGTTGATGATGATGAAGATGATGATGAAGATGAAGAAGGTGGTGGCCATGAAAAGAGGAGATGAGAGAGAGAAGAAGAAGGATGGAAATCCATACCAAGGTGTCTAGCAATGGTGGCTAATCTAAAAGTATCAGTAATTAATTCTTTAGTTGGTGTGAATAATAACATTGGCATTTTCTTCTTCTTATTATTGTCATGATGATGTTGATGATGATGATGATGATGATGATGATGAAGAAGATGTTCATCATCACCATGATTATTATGATGAGAAGGAGTATTCATGATGTTTTCTCCTAAAACAACGGATCTTACTAACTTTACTGACAACATTTCAGAGAGGAGGAAATGGTTCAAGTAAAAGATGGAAACTTTTTTAATTGAGAATGTGATTTGTTCTAGTCTTGTACTCCGTATGACTTTTGTTGTGTAATTGTGTGTTGTTTTCTGGTTGTCTCCTTGTTCTTTTGATTCTCTACTTTACTTTCAAGTCTAAATCTCAACACTCTTAACTCTTAGTAACTCTTAACTTCAACTCTTCGTCATACTATTAGATAGTTTGACCAAAACCACATTAATTACCCCAATTTTTAGATCCCAAATTCTTATCCAAGACGGGTATTATCTCTTATAAACTGAAAACGGATAGTGTCCATCTCACTAAATACACTTGCGATTGTAAATAAAGGGTAAATTACTCTCTCATTTGTATATTATGAGAGTGCACTATCCGTCTTCTGCTTATGACGAATAGTATCCATCTTCGGTGAAACGAGATGGGTTTAAGAATAAGAGTTTCTTTATCAAATGTTATTTAATAGAGTACTCCTTATTACTTTTGTTTTATCTTCACACTATAGGAGTATTTCACTTACTTAAAAGAAAATAGTTAGTCGCTCTTGTTTTAAAAGATCTTCCATATACTTTTCAGTTTTGACTTTTGAGCCATCAAAATGTTAAAATTTTGACTATGAATAAATAAAAAATTATAAATGACAAAAATTGTGACATAGGAAGTACGGACATCTAATCAGACGTCTCGTGTCTGACATCGACACTCATCAGACACACAAATACTTATAAACGAGGAATGAGACGTATTCACGTATAGTTACAAGTAAGGCTAATAATGGGTGGGATATGGATATGTTTTTATGAAGTTTGGCTTATATCTTAGACCATCTCCAAGCAGAGGTCACGTTAATTAGGTTGCAACCCGGATTTATTCTTAATCCCACTTTAATTATCTTGACCTACTTTCACTCTCTCAAGCAGAAGGTCACGATCTAGGTCATCAACCCAATCATTTTCCACTTCACAACATTTCTAATCATTTTCCACTTCACAACATTTCTAATCATTTTCCACATTCTCTACCTCACTCTTCTCTCTCTTACTTTTCCAATTATTTTTTCTAACTTATTATAAACCTACTTATGTTTTTCTAATTATTGTGAGTATCTTAAAAAAATAAAATTTACCCCAATATTTGACGGTTATATTAATCTTAAGGCGTACTTTATAGAACTAATATTAAATAACAATGTTATTATTTCGAAAAGTGATTAGACGATTTCATTAACAATAAAAAAATTGATAAACGGTTGTATACAATCAAACCGTCAAACTTTAAAGACAAATTCTCATTTAAGACGACCACTATCCGTCTTAAGCTTAAGACGAGTCAATACCTACCACATGATGATAATAAACAAAAAAGACTTTTGCTATTTTCCAAGTCAATAAACAGTATAATTTGTGTCATCTTAAGCAAAATTTAACCGAACCCAGCCCACTCCTACAAACCCCATCCATTTGTTCATCTCACAAAATGACTACGCCATCCATTTGTTCATCCAACCCACTCCCCACAAACCAAATCAAACACATTCCAAAAACCCCAAATCGATCAGATGGATGATCTTAACCCCTCTTTTCAAACTCCATTATTTATTTTAATTCCCCTTTCTCAAGCTTCCTTGCTCACCCATATCTTCATCTTGATTTCGTCATACTCAATCAACAACAAATTCTTAATCAATAAACCAAACTCTATTATTTTCCTCTGAGATTTTGATTTTCTTAGTTTCAACTTTCACCCATATCTTCATCTATTATCTCCTGTGTTTCCAAGGTTTCATTTTTTCATCAATTTTGTAAAGTCTCAGATTTTGATTTTTTTGTCGATTTCTATATTGGTAATTTATAGCTTTTGAAATTTTAATTTTTTCATCTAAAACTGTAGAAGTTCTAATTTGTTGATGTAATCAATTTGGTACTTTTTAGAAATTTAAAAGTTGATCAAAATATATCAAACTTGATTTCATTTTGTAGATAACTAAAAAATAAAACCCTTTTATTTATGCTCATATTTTTTTTTTTAATTTAATGTACAATTTTCAATTAACTTTAATTGTAAACTAGTTCTTCAAAGCACTTAATTTTGACAAAAATGCCAGAAGAAGAGGCATGGGTGAGCTTGACCTTATCCTTTTTATTTGTACCCAACCAACCAGATCATGAAATGTGTCAGGTCATGTGTAAAGAAGGGAAGGTACAAGTTTCAAAGGCAGGTATAAAGCAAGGTCCAACAGTCCATAGTGTACATCAAGAAAGGAGATAAAAGAATGTTGGATGACAAAAAGCAAACTGACTAGGAGTCTAGCTAATGTAGGACAAGTCCCTTCATCATTGTCATAACTAGATTAGACTAGAATGTTTGTCTGTTGGTTATTAACCAAATAGCAGTTGTATATACTCCTGTAATGTTCATTTTCGCACAACATTTCACATTCAATGCAATTCCATGTAGTCTTCTACTTCCATCAATGACATTAAACTCATTATGGTATCAGAGCCTCGGATTGAGGAGACTGATAACCAATTGAGTTGGGCATTTACTTCATATTAAAGTACACAGCTCAGTCTATAAAAACTGAGATCCTGCTTGAAGATTATTCACTCATCTCAAGCTTTCTTCCTCCCTCATTCAATCATAGCACAACAATATGTCGTTCACTTATGAATCTCTCAATACATCAACCAATGCCATCATAGAAACACCAGATCCCCTCTACCTTCATCGAGCTGAAAGTACACACCCTATAGTGGTGGATACTAAACTGAATGGAATTGAAAACTACTATGAGTGGAAAAGACAAATGGAAATAGCCATTTGTACAAAAAGAAAGATTGGAATCTTAACTAGCTTGTTGAAGAGACTCATCTGTTAGGTTCATATACCTACACTTAAGACATTTATTAAGTAATACTAATTAACTCTTTAATTAGTTTCAAGATCTAGTTACATGCTAACTATTTAAATCGAAATAGTGAAAGAAAGTGTTCCTCACATTGAGTATTATTTGTGTATGGGCACAAGTACAAGACACCTTCTTGTACTTGTTCTTGAGCTTAAGGATATATGGATGAACTTCCTAGTTCCAAGTATATGAACTCTCCTTGGTGATGCACCTAGACTATCCTTAATCACTTGTATATTGTTATACTAGAACAACTAACAAGTACCCTTAGAACCAAGTATGACACTCGAAATTTCTACTTTAGAAATGTCGAGTTCAAGCTATAACCACAAGTTCTATGAAACTTCTAAAGTTTCTAAGTATATTGTGATTTCTAGTGAGATGTAGTAGTAATAGAATAATGAGATGAATTACTGATTAAACAAGAGGAAAAACATCCTCTTATTTACCTCACAAAGCCGGCACCCCATGGGGAAGGGAGGGCATGCTTTTACTTTTTGTCTTAACAAGGTGGTAGGGTGGCAATAGTTATTTAGGGTAGTAATCATGGTGTTTAAGCTTTGATTAAAACATTTAATCAAAACCGAAATCCTACCCTACACCTTGTAAAACCGGTGCACCCATGTTAACATGGGTGTCCATTTTATTTTGTGATTTTGTCAATTGTCACATATGTGACATGTTATCTTATAACATAAATATGTATTTAACTAGTTTAAATATAATTTCATGTCAAATAAATTAAACTTAACATTTTACGTAATAATTTATATATAATCACATATATATATAATGTGTCATCTCATATTCGGTTAATATGATCTACAACTAATTATAATCACAATCGACCAATCATGCTTTCAAATGTTTCATAAACATTAAGCATTCTTAGTAATATAACAATTAAATTACCAAATGGAATCTTATTTAATCATATTACAATAAGATATAATTCTCACTAACTATACAAACTTGTTCTGTTTTAAGGAATTAATTAATCTGTATCGTTATACAATTAATTAACTTTCATAATTAGGGAATTGTCATTTCGGTGTGACCTAAAGGGATCAACTGATCACCACTGTCATACGACAGTAATGTCAAACTCTAGGAAGCCAATCATTACCGATTAATGTGGATCAGTTGACTATAATGTTAATCATCCCTTTGTATTCTTGTTAATGAGATTTAATTAAGTGATCGCACTACTGTTGAGGACACTCACTCCAACACCATCAGCAATCCTTTGAGAGAAGCAGCCTGGGACACTTGCAACAGCTTGTTGATCTCATGGATTCTACACAATGTGGAACCACAGATCAAGAAATCTGTGATGTACACTGTGTCTGCAAAAGATATATGGGATTACCTGCAGAGACAGTTCTCTGTTAGTAATGGAGCTCGAAAATTCAGGTTGAATAAAGAACTTGAAGAGCTGGAGCAAGGAGACAAGAACATTTGTGAGTACTTCACAGAACTCAGAATTTTGTGGCAGAATCTTGAGTTGATGAATGATTGGCCTCCTCTTAGCCAAACAACCATTGAAACAAATGCTTGGCTAGATGCTTTCCTCAAGGAACAAGAGGAAAAAAAAAGCTCTTTCAATATTTCATTGGTCTGAACTCCTCATACTCTACCATGAGGAGCAATGTTTTCATGATGACCCATCTTCCAAGTGTTGAGGAGGCTGCTGCAATCTTTCAGCAAGAAGAAGCACAGAGGAAGAATTACAGATCAAATATGAAGGTTGAAGCTGAAAACTCGGCATTCTTTGCTGATTAGGGAAATCAAGATACCACTCCTCGTTGTGATGATTGCAAGAAGAAGGGTCATACAAGGTCCTCTTGCTGGAGAGTGGTAGAGTACCCTGCTGGTCATCCCATGGCTAACCAATTCTCTGCCAAGTATAACCCCGGAACAACATCCAGAGGATACAAACCAGGAATGAACAGAGGAAAATTTCAGAGGTATCCTCCTAACAAAGGGAAGATGGCTGCCAATGCCATGTCAGGAGAAGGAGATGTTGAGATGACAGATGTCAACATGGCTGGTGCTATAACCCTGACTACTGCACAATTTGAGCATCTGATGAGCAACCAAAAAGGGAAAGGAATGAGTTCTTACCCTGAGACAGAGGATGAAATGGAAGCCAACTTTGTAGGTATGGCACTCATCTCTTGCAATTATGTGCTTAATAAGACACAGAAGTGGATAATAGACTCATGAGCATCAGATCATATGATCTCTGATCTAAAGCTCTTACAAAATTGTAAAGAGCTAAATCCAAAACCTAAAATAAATCTGCCTAATGAAGGCTTCTCTCATGTCTCACATACTGGCTCTTATAAATTTCAAAATGGAATGATATTAAATAAAGTACTCTATGTTCCATCATTCAAACATAATCTGTTATCTGTGCAAAAGCTGATCAAAGATGAAAAATGTGTTGTGCTATTTTATGAGCATATGTGTGCCATACAGGACTTTCATACCAGGAAGATTAGGGCCTTTGGCACGGAACACAAGGGTATCTACTATTTAACCAATGAAGCTGATGTAGTTCAGTCTAGGGTAGCAAAAGTTTATGTCAGGACAGTTAATCCTGAATTATGTAATGCTTACTCTTCTTTTGCTTCTAGTAATGAAAATGAGGTCAGAGGACAACATTTTCAATGCCTGTGATGCTTCTAAGGATATATATACCGAATTACCTATTATTAATGATAAGAATGATAATATCTGGCACTTAAGGTTGAGACATGCTAGCAATAAGAAACTGAAGCACATCTCTTGTGTCTCCCCTTCCCTTAATTTAAACAAGCAGAGAGTGTGCATCACTTGCTCCATGTCTAAACAAACAAAGCTACCTTTTCCCATCAGAACTGAGAGATCCTCACACATATTTGATTTAGTGCATGTAGACGTTTGGGGCCCTTACATAAAGGAAACCAGACACAAGCACAAATACTTTTTGACCTTGGTTGATGATAATTCTAGAGCTACTTGGTTATATTTGATGAAACATAAGTCTGAGGTACCTCAATTGCTGTTCCAATTCTATGATTTCATTAAAAACCAGATTGGGACTACTATTAAAGTCTTGAGATCAGACAATGCACTTGAAATCACAAAGGGAGAAAGCAAAAGGTTTCTTATATCCAAGGGTATATGGCAACAAACTAGTTGTGTGGACAGACCTCAACAAAATGGGGTAGTGGAGCGTAAACATAGGCACCTGTTAGAAATCAGTAGGGCTTTGCGGTTTAGCTCAGGCTTACCTCTTTCGTTCTGGGGGGATTGTGTTCTCACTGCAGCACACATTATTAACAGACTACCTAAAGAAGTGCTTAACAACAAAACACCATATGAAACACTATTTAAAAGGCTCCTAATTATAACATGCTCAAGGTATTGGGGTGCCTTGCTATGGTGTACAATCCTAGCATGGGACAGAGACAAGTTTCAGTCAAAGGGTGTTCCGTGCATATTTGTGGGATATCCTCCATCTCAAAAGGGATATAAGGTCTATGACATCATCAAGAAACATGTCTTTGTGTCTAGAGATGTTAAGTTTTTTTAGAATGTTTTTCCTTGCAAAATCAAGAAGTTTCCTCAGTATGTTCATACCTTACAACCAGAACTGACATATTCAGAAGGAAATGAGGTCTACATGGATGAAGAAGCAGAATTAACGAATGTTCCTCTCTTACCTGAGGATCCCCATATTGTTCAACCTGCCAATGAATTGACTGACAATGTATTGTCTGACTCTTGCTTTGTCTCCCTAGAGACGGAGACAGATGTTGAAGGCACTAGACCTCAAAGAGACATAAGGGCTCCAACATGGGCGAAGGACTTCATCATTAACAATCATGTCATGGCACCTACTCACATTGCACCTACTCACATTGCCAATGTGGCACAACTATATCTTACCAGAACCAGCACCAGCACCACACTCTTTGCTGGTCATGTTGCAGTAGCTTTAGTTGATCCTGTTCTTTTTAGTGAAGTCATAAAGGATCAGAAATGGGTTCAAGCCATGAACTTAGAGCTGCAAGCCTTACATGAGAACCAAACTTGGACCTTGACTGACTTACCTAAGGGAAGACAAGCCATAGGTTGAAAATGGATATATAAAACAAAATATCATGCAGATGGCTCAATAGAAAGACACAAAGCTCGTTTGGTTATTCAAGGTTTCAGGCAAAGATATGGACTTGATTATGACGAAACATTTGCACCAGTAGCAAAGATGTCTACTGTAAGGGCTCTCCTTGCTGTTATTTCCATCAAGAACTGGATCACCTGTCAGATGGATGTCACTAATGCTTTCCTTCATGGAGATCTTGAGGAAGATGTCTACATGAAACTTCCTCCAGATTATTGCAAAGGTCGCATCACTGCATCAGGACAGAGGGAGTGTGATCATAAACAATCTTCCACGGTGTGTAAGCTGATGAAATCACTGTATGGCCTTAAGCAGGCCCAAGACAATGGTTCTCTAAGCTTTCTCAAGTTCTCCTAGAATGCAACTTTAAACAATCCCATGCTGATCATTCTATATTTATCAAACAACATCATGGAAAAACAGTTGTTGTTCTTATATGTGTGAATGACATGGTCATAGATGGAGATGACTTGTCTGAAATTGATGCTCTTAAGGCTCAACTCAACTCTACTTTCCTTATGAAAGACTTGGGAGAGCTGAAATACTTCTTGGGATTTGAAGTAGAAAGGAGCACAGCTGGCATCTTTATTTCTCAAAGAAAATACACCTTGGACATATTAACAATGTTTGGCATGTATAAATCCCAAGCTCTCCGTCTTCCTGTGAATCCTATTCTTAAGTTGGAGCCTGAAAAAGGTACTCCTCTTCCTCATCCTGATCTTTATAGAAAGCTGGTGGGTAAGCTTATCTATCTCACAATTTCCAAGCCATATATAGCCTTCTCTATCCAATTGTTGAGTCAGTTCCTTCAAGATCCCACCTTTGATCATATGCAAGCAGCTCGTAGAGTTCTTAAGTATCTCAAGTTTGCACCAGGCCAAAGAATTCTCTTTGCTAGCTCCTCAGTAGCCAATCTCACAGCTTACTGTGATTCAGATTGGGCCTCATGTGCATTCAGCAGGCGGTCCACCACAGGTTACTGTATTTTACTTGGAAACTCCCCCATATCTTGGAAATCCAAGAAACAATCTGTGGTATTTAGGTCTTCAGCATAGGCTGAATACAGAGCAATGGCCACTTGGTTGTTCCAACTCCTTCAAGATCTAGGCCTTCATCACCTAGGGCCAGCTCACCTTAAATGTGACAATCAGGCTGCCTTTGCCATTGCATCTAATCCAGTGTATCATGAACGCACCAAGCATATCGAGGTTGACTGTCACTTTATTCGGGAGAAAATTCAACAGGACCTACTCACCACCTCATATGTCAACATCAAAGAACAAGTTGCAGACATCCTCACCAAATCATGTCCAATATCTCAACATCACTACCTACTGTCCAAGATGAGAGTTTCATCTGATATTCACTCTCATCTTGAGGGGAGTGTAAAGAAAGGACGGTACAAGTCTCAAAGGCAGGTACAAAGCTAGGTCCAACAATCCATAGTGTACATCAAGAAAGGAGAGAAAAGGATATTGGATGACAAAAAGCAAACTGACTAGGAGTCTAGCTAATGTAGGACAAGTCCCTTCATCATTGTAATAACTAGATTAGACTAGAATGTTTGTCTGTTGGTTATTAACCAAATATCATATGTATATACTCCTATAATGTTCATTTTCGCACAACTCAAGTAATAATCCATTTTACATTCAATGCAGTTCTTTCTAAAGCAATTACTTCATATCAACTCAAACATGCAGTCTTCTACTTCCATCAATGACATTAAACTCATTATCATGATCTGGGTCATCTTCAGCAAAAGAGGTCAATTGGTGACCTAGGTCATGCTAATTTTCTTCTTAATATGTAATTAAGGTGACGTCATGACCTTGCTTGGGGATGGTCTTATTGTGAATTCAGGTCTTGTGTAAATCCATAGAAACTGAAGTTCTAAATCCATAGAGATTCGCATGATCTAGACTTGATTTTGATTATTGGCAAATCCGATCCTTTGGATGATAAAAAATATTTACATACTAAATATGAGAATATTATTGGGTTCTACTAGACTTAACATAGTATTCTTATATACAAATATATAAGAATACTAATTTTAGAGCTAAAGTTATTAAAATATTGAAATAAAGTCTCACAAACTTAAAATAACAATAACATAGTATTTTTTAATTGAAAAATGTTAATGTGAATCTACTATTTCTTTTTTTTTGTAAGAAAATAAGAATAAAATAAAATATGTAGGTAAGAACTAAGATCTTGATCGCAACAAAAAAATCCATATGTGGTTGATGCACTATACCAGTTAAAATGCTTTAGTCACTCAAAAATGACTCATCTGAAAAAGGGTGATTTTGAACATATCTAAATCTGAAATGACTCAATAATTTAACTTATAAAATTAATTCAAAATCCAAAATAATCCGACTTAGGATGAAATGCATAACAAACCCGAAATGGGATTGGAACCGAAAAAATTATCCACTTAATTCATTTGCTACCTCTATAATATTTGTGTGAGTGCTAAATAAAATGGGCCGAAGGATCCGAAATAAATACCAAGCCCTGAACTATGTCTACTTGCTCTGCAACGCGTGAATGCCAAAGGATGTTTGAGAAAACTAGTTCTTGCTTGGCTTTCTTTAATACCCCGATTAATTTATCTTTTATGATTTGATAGTACCCCGTGAGTTTTAAGTTCAATGTAGGTAATTCATTAAAACCATCACGTAATTATTTTCTTCTCATCATCATTCTATATAATTAAAACATGAACTTTTCGAGCGATTACAGAGAGTCCAACAATAGTGAAATACTTTTGAGCTCCCACATTAATAGTTGAGCTTCCAAGCAATATTAGAGAATCCAACTTTTACAAACTACTTCGATCATTATCAGTCAATATATAATAAATTTTATAAAAACAAAAACAAAAAATAGTTAAATTACCGAGAGGTTATTTTGTATGTACCCGATGAAATTTAGCTAGATCAGAATAAGCATTGATAAAGAATATGGGAATTTGAGCCTAGCTGAGATACAAACAAGTAATGTGATCACACCATATAAGAGGGCTCTCGGCCTCTCGCCTACCATTCTTTTCACAGTAATTTTCATTGCCTATTACTCTAATGCTTGTTTTACTTTGTTAATGTATCTTTGTTCTTAGATTGTTTATTTACCTAGCATTATGTACCATTAATGTTAATATTCAACGTGTGCATTATTAATTTTGATTTATCTCGCGTGTTTAGGTATTGGAGTTTCCAAGATGGTAGATATTGATGATTTCATGCAACATAATAACTACGGAGGTGTCAATTACGCTCACAAAAGTTTCAATTATATGACGGTTTTCTACATTTTATTATCTGCCTTATAGTTCTGTTATCTATTTATATTCTTTTGTTTACGTTCAATTTGTAAGATCATAATATATAATGTTTACGTAATTGAATACTTACAAAGTTTATTCATCACTTTTTATTTTTATTTCAATTTATATTAATTGTCGAGATCTTGATTATATGTCAACGCCTAACGGAATTATTGGTATTAGACTAACTAAGTTGGTATGTTGCATTTCCGATCCATCAGTGAAGAAAGTGCGTAAATTGGTAAGTACTACGTACCATGTGCTACATGTTGTCCCTCACTATAATCTTATCAACTAATTTGAACGTAGGAAAAAAAAACGCATGATTACTATATATGAAACAAATATAGATTATATGAGATTTGTATCTTCTCTTTTGCTAATCTATATATATTCAATAAGTCTTGCTTGTGACGAGGTAACCCGTCGCAAGCTTGCGACGGGTCAAATCCCCCTCACAAAGAGTAAGTGGCAGATCCATTTGCACCCACTTGCCCCCCACTTTCTCTTTGTGAGGGAGATTTGACCCGTCGCAAGGTCGGCCCATCACAAATGAGAATTTGTGATATATATTAGCAAATCCTAAACTATTATTTAATCTGAGCGTCCGTAGAATACAAACTTAGCATTTATTGATAGTTAAACAATATTGATTAGATCAACAAATAAATTTGCACTACAAGTAGAGAAGGTATCACTTTTTGATAAATATTGACCACTTTTGATTAAATGATCACCATTTTTATGACTAAAAAATGACCAATTTTTTTCAATGTGATAACTACTAAATTTGCAAATAAAAAATTACGGATTAATAATTGTTAATCTTACAGAAATTAGCTTAATCTTGGTAAACTAATACTGGCTCACAAGTGTGTTTGTGTTCTAGATATTTCATAAGACTTAACAAATGCGTTTACTAAATAAGAGTTCTGGCCACATAACATATATAAAAGTTAAATTACAACAATGAAATATATAAGAAGTTTTTATGGGCCGTAAGTATATAAATATAACGAAAACAATGTAGACATTAGTTTTTCTATTTGTAGTTTGTAACAATCTACTTAAAGCCAAAATTGAAGTATATAAACCAATGGTTTCATCAAACCAATTTTTAACAAAATAAAAACACAAAGACTCGCGAGAAAGTTGGGGATACTTTATATAAAACGGTAACAAAAGTCTGAACAAAGAGGATAAGCCTTACAGAAAAGTAACTTAGAGAGGTTTAAGCTATAATCAATTAATCACCCACAACAATGACAACCTCACATCTTAAGAAAAAGTATATATACTAACATAGGTTAAATATGTATTAAGCAAAAATAAATATAAACCAAGGAGGTTTCTTATGATGATAAGCAATAGATTCATCGTAACTTTGGGTCACAATCAATAATAAAGGGTTTATGATAAAAATTGGTAACTAGATAAGTTTATGACCAGTATTTTACCCGTAAAAGCAGGAGTATTAGACATAAGCGAAATCGAAAAATGCAACATACTATAGAATCAAAAAAAATTATAAAAAGATACACCATTACATAATTAAGAGTTAAAAAAACATCGACGTAACTATTTACTACATTTCAAACCACGGTACAAGTGTCTTGGATAAATATAATAAGTATATATAAATAAAAAAAACATTTACAAAACTACAAAATGTCCCGTGCATCGGACGGACATTCCACCTATATATATAAAAGAGGCTTTTTTCGAGGCACGTGAGTGATTCCCTCTTTATAGGAACTCTTAAAATAAAAATTAAATTCATACATATACTTTCCAAGTTATGGTTGAACTCTTAGATTTTGATTATATTTTTTAAATTAATTATTTTCGTAATAATATTATCAACTTTTCAACATTATATTCATACATATACTTTCCAAGTTATGGTTGAACTCTTAAATTTTGATTATATTTTTTAAATTAATTATTTTTCTAATAATATTATCAACTTTTCAACTTTTTAGAAACTCTTTAAATAAAAAATAAATTCATAACTATTATTTGTCCCACATTGGAAAATAATGTAGATGTGCTAAAAATATTACATATAAATAGTAGAATTGTCCCACATTGGAAAAATATTAAAGTGGGTAATCCTACACTACAATAAAATCTTGTTTCAGGCGACTGTTATAAGGCGACTGATACAAGTAGTCGCCAATTTAGCGACTGAAAATATAATAAGGCGAATGATTTCAGTCGCCAATTTGGCGACTGAAACAATCCTCAGATTTTAATAAAAAAAACTCGGGCGACTGAAATCAGTCGCCAAATTGGCGACTGATAAGCCATTTGGCGACTACCAGATCAGTCGCCAAATTGGCTATTATCCAGAACACGCAAAACTCATCCGCCTTCAACTTTACTCATTTCCTTCAAACACCCGAAAATCCCCATTTCCTTTACATAATCGCCACCACCACTACTCCATTCCCTTAACCACCTCTCTGACCACCACTCCGACACTAGCTCCACCGATATCACCACCGTCCTCACCAACAAACTCCGACTCTTATTCTATTTCCGTCACTTTTCCTTAATTAGGTGCGTCTTTTGCTCTCCTAAATCTAATTCCTTAGCTTGTTTGTTTGTTTATTTTATGATTTTAATTAGTATTATGATTGTAATTAGTATTATGATGTTTATGTATAATTTGTGATGCTTACAAAGTTCTAATGGTTAGTTAGTTAGGGTTTGTGTAGGTTGATGGTTAGGGTTTATAGAAATTGGGGGTTTTGTGAAATTGTTAACATTATGTTAATCGAGGTTGTAATTGACAATGTATTGGTGTTTTTGATGATGTTAGGATTGTTGATTGACTAAATTAGTATAAATGGGAGTATGATTGATGGTAGAAAGTTAGTACTCCCTCCGTCTTATTCATTTGTTTGCCCTTTAAATTATTTTTTATGGTTGTTTGAATCAAAAGGCAAATAAATAATTGTGATGGAGGGAGTAGAATGTTAGGATTTTATAATTAAAGTGTGTATGTATTATGTTAGTATATTGTTAATAACAAATATCCATGTTGATAATATTAGTTTGATAGTTGTTTAGTATCAATGTTGATAATGTTATTAATTAGAATGATAGTAGTTTAATTAGTGATATGTTAATTTTAGTATAGTTAGTATCCATGTTGACAATATTATTGTTTGGTTTATTATTGATAATAGATATGTTCCTAGAGATAGTAATAATTGATAATCAATATTTGTTGGAGTAGGTGTCCTCCACAATAGTGCGCCACATAATAAATCTTATTATGGAATATAATTGGGATATTTATTGACTATATATATGATTAGTCAGTTGATTAACGTAAATCAATAACGGTTGGCTGACTAGAGTTTGACGTTATTGTCGTATGACGGCGGTGATCAACTGATCCCTTTCGGTCACACCTAAAGGATGAAATCCAAATAGTAAATAATTATTTGTATACGATACAGTTAATTAGTACATTACATATATTCGATATGTATGAGAGTTAATTGTTAGAAATTGAGTTAAGAACTCAAATTCAATTAAGTTTATTTTTCAATTATGCGAGAATTGACTAATAAATTTATATCTTATTTTAATACGATTAAATAAGATTTAACTTAGTAATTAATCGTTAAATTACTAAATTAGTTGAGGTTTTGAGATAGAGGTAATTAGTTAATTATATTTACAAAGAGTTGTAAAATAAATTAACTAAGCATTGTGGGACCCATTATATATTGATATAATGGTAAAATATTACTTAAAATGTTAAGTACATATTATTTATTTAATTGAGTCATATACTTGTTATATGATCAAATTAACACTTAATTATACAAGATAATTAACCATATGATCAATAAGTATTTGTGAGACAAATATCAAAAATCAAACTGGATCAATTTGAGGCTCACATGGCCGGTTGATGTGTAGTTGTTGGTGATGATTGTTGTTCTTATTCACACTCACAAGCAACATATGCTTATGACATGAATAGTAAACATGAAATCATTTTATTCACTACAACACATTACCACCTTACATGGCAATAAAATAAGAAGAAAAAATCACCATTTTGTGATGTTGAAACCGGCCCTCTTGGCTATAAAAGGAGAACAATTGTTGTTCATTCTTTTATTAGTTCATTCTTGTTTTATTTCATACATCTCTCAAAACTAAACTTCTCTCTAAAACTCTCATATACTAATATTTACTAAGTATTACTAGTGTAGTAATATAGTCTAGTATAAGTAGTATTATATCTATCTTATTATCTAGTTAATAATAAGGGTAGATTATTTGGGTTAATCTTGGTGCAACTTAGAGGAGATCTTCGACCTTGGAGATTATTTGTGTTCAACCATATTTGTAGCTCAAGATCAACAAGAAGGAGTTCTTGTTGTGCCCTTATATTTTCCACATCAATGTGAGGAAATTTCTTCTCTTAGATAAATGTCTTTATATTTGCATGCATGTTACATAGATCATTATAAACTAAATTAAAAAGTAATTTAGTAAATAATTAGAGGAGTCTAATTAAGGTCTATGGACTTTCAATTGGTATCAGAGCTAGCTTGTAGCATGCATGTTCATTTTGGACATTTTTATTAAAGTTATAAGATAACTAATAAATCAAAGATGTTGAGTTAAAATACGATTCTGACGAAATTTTTTGGTGCATGTATACCTACTGACCTCAAAATGTTTGTGGTTAAATTTCGTGATTGTAGGGATTAATTTGCTATTTATTTTGATTTTTGGCGTTTAAACCGAGTTAACATGCATTTTATGAGTTAAAAGTTAACTAAAAATAGTTTCATGTTGATTCTGGCCATGAAATTGTAATATGATCTCACATGCATTTCTTACATATTGTATGTAAAATTTCGTGACTTTTACTTATGTATTGCATGTTCATTGATTTTTATACGATAAAAGTCGATAATATGAGATTATAATGTTCATAAAATTAAAACGTTCATATGGTCTTGAAAATTTTTTGTACATTTTAAATTCTGATGTTGATACTCTTGGTGAAATTTCATAATTGTTTTCACTGTTTTACTATATCTAATGTTTTTATTTGATAAAACCATTAAATACAAAGCTATTTGTTCATAAAATTAATTTAAATTTTTTGAGCAAATGTTTTTTATTTTTATAGTTCCTGGAATTTTTCCAGAATGTAAAAAATTTTTGGTTTCAAATTTTATGATGTTTATTGTTATTTTGGTTTTATTTCATAATTGTTATGATTAAACCGTAATATTTAGCAAATGAAATCAAATCGATTTAATTAATGACCAACAAAATTAGTAGTGACTAATTTTGAGTTCTAAAACAGGTTAGTTAATTAATTTGAATTTAAATGCGATTTAAATGTTGATATTGATTTTTAATGGTTAAAAATCAATGAATCCCGGAAGAAATCGAGCTACAATGAGCATGAATTGAACTTAGGACGATTTGGGCATGAATTTTGCAGCAATTTATTTTATTTATGTTTGAATGAATGAATGTCATTTATTTAATAATTTATGCAAATTTTGTACCTAGTATGGCCTAGTTAATTTTTATCGTTATTACCCGTAATGTAAGGGAATAACGTTTTGGTTGTAACTTTATTGCGATCTCGTATCGCCGGTTTGTATAATTTAATAATTTTGTTTTATAGAATAAATGTATAATAGGAATTTGTATATTTGTATATTTGTAATTATTTTATGGAGACCGATGACTCCCTCGAGACGGTGCCATTTTGGAAGATGTTCCAAGTGAAGAGGCAAGGGACCAAGGAGTTGGTTTCCGAATTTGTAACTATCTAGTTAATTTTGATTAGCTAGGTGGCCATACTAGGATTTTATTGTTGCTTGATTGCTTGCTTTATTTTCGCTCATGCAAAAATCGTCACACATGCAATTTTATTTACGTATTGTCAATTCAACGTTATTCACCAATTCACCGACTTAGTCGGCTTATAGGGAGAATTAATAACAAAATTGACAAGACCTATCACATAACTTAAAAAAAAATGAGTTTAGCTTACCAATTTAGAAACACCTATGAGCACGTGGCATTAGGGCTACCACGCTCGTGGGTCCCTTTTTACCTAGGGTAAGTCAGGGTGGGTGATGCGATCACAAGCCAAAAATTGGAATTGGACTCAACGAGATAGCGTTATCTGGGACCTAGGAGATGGATTTAGTTGAAATCCGTCCTCAAACCAAGAGTTCTAAGTGTAGAATTAGTCAAAGTATTGACTTACAACGTTCTAGATAATAAAAGTTGGTTAGATGCGATATCTCATGTTTGTCAAAGAGGGTCTTGGGAATCACTGATCTAATTCGTGAGGGGGTTCATGTATATGAGTACTGTTTAAAATTGTTTTTACAAGTAAAATATATATAAGCAATGAATGTTTATTTTCCGTTGATATTTTTTTTTTTCGCGCAATGACATATATTTTATCCTTCTATGAACTTGTAAATCCGTTCAATCATGGAAAGGAGTTTCCATTATTTTATACGGTAGCATTTTGATTGCAATCTCCGTTTATACCACCGTAGCTAAAGACAAAACGAATTTTATCTTTTGATCCTCATATTCACCATTGCAAATGTCTCTTATGAAGAGTAAATGAATAAGTCACACTTAGTCAAAAGCGTTTTTGAATATTTTGTGACGCCTTCTTATAAACAATGGTACATCAAATTTTTGCTCCAAAGAAAATGTTTGTATTTTTTGTATGTCGTCATAATGCTCCTTATCGAGGCTTACCTCAAAAGAGGCCAAATCAGTTGGGACGACTAGGTTAATCGATTTATTTGAAATCGTGAACAACCAAATACCGTAATCACTTCATAAAAAATTTATCCTTTTGAAGGTAAAACCATGAATGAAATGAAGAATAGTCTTCACAATAATTCCTATATTCTACTTGTCTAAGTAGAGATTCATGAAAGTGAGTGGGAGCACTAAGAATGATGTTTATATTCTTATTTGTTAAGACGAGGTTCAAAAGTAGGTTGGCTCGACTTTGACACAAGGCATGGGATAAAGGCAAGACTATTTTGAATAGTAAAGTCAAAACCCAAGCAAGGTGTCGAACCCAACTTTTGACGATTCTATTTTACAGTGTAGGACACAAGAAAAGAATCTTCCCAAAGTTTTCTAAAGAGTTAGAAATAGGGTGTAATTTTTCACCCATAATATCTATATGATCGACATTTATTTTGCTAAAATGCAAATATTTTTGGGTATTAGATATCCATTATGGTTTTCATCAATGTATTCAATGCATATAATAATGATTCGTGCGACGACTAACCATGATTAAATGTCGACCTACAAGGGAAATATAACTATTGTAGTTTTATTTCTATAGAGACATATAAAAGTTATAATGTGATCAATCTAGTTTTGAATTTAGAGGTATACATTAATAAACGTTAATATGTACATGACCTCTAAATAAAGAATATAGTATCCATTTTTGTGTACGACACAAGTGTTTCACTTTTGTGAATAGAACAAACGTTGTATCTTTTTATGCCTATACTTGGTCAATGGTTATCCCATACCAATCAAAGGTAATTATATTCTTGACCTAAACTAGAAATTACTTATCATATAGATTGAAAAAGGCTCAAAATTGGTGACCCTTATCTAATCTTAAGTCTGGATTGTGTAGCACATTAAAAGGCTAGTATTGACAACTATCCCTAAACCATCTGATTTTGAATCTTATGGTGCGTGCGAATCTTGTATTCAAGGCAAGATGATTCGTGCCCTTTTATTTAAAAGGAAATCGAACTAGTGAGTTATTGGCCCTATTACATTAGAATATGTGTGGTCCAATAACAAACACAACCAGAGATGGTTATGACTATTTCACTTTATTTACCAACGATTTAAGTAGATATTATGTTTGATTCTACTTAATGAGGTGCTAAGAGAAATCTTTGAAAAGTTCAAAGAGCTTCAATGTGAAGTAGTTAACCACTAAGAGCATTAGATCAAGGACTTACGACTATATCGTAACTATAAATATCTAAGTATTGACTTTGATTTTCACCAAAAGTATTGTGAAATGGTTTCACAAGTTAACTTCTGTAACACACATTATGAGATAAGGTGTTGTTGCATAGAGAAACAGAACCTTATACGATATGGTTTTGTCTTTATCAAGTCAAAATGAGCCATTTGACTAAACCTTGGGATCTTAATATTTTTGTCTGCTATTTCCTTTCCCACCATATTAAAACACATTTAAAACAGTCTGATTTCATTCCATATACGATATGGGTAGGTAGCGTACCTAATTTATAAGTTATTTGAATGAAACAAGTGCTCAATAATTCCACATTGACCACGAGAACAAAGCGTTTGTGACTCGTGATGCTGTCTTTCAATAAAAAATACGATTATTTCTTGATAAGACAGAGTGGGAGAAAATATTTCAAGAGCCACAAACTGAGCATATGGTTCGAAAAAGTTTTCCTCATTGCTTGTTCAGTAGTTGTTTCCTCGGAACCTAGGAGGTTAGGTGGAATTTTATCGCTCCTTTATAGTGATGAATTCTTATATGCGACTTATAAAAGACTGTTTTTAGTCCCAACTTCTTGATATGGCTTAGAGTCATACGATTCGTAATGGACTCTATGCATGATGGTCAAGTATGCGACCTGGTAAATTTTACTTGAAGAAGTACGGCCTCTTCAATGTAAATTGATTTTTAAGATCGAAATTTGCATGGATGAACATTAAAATGTTTTCAAAGATAACTTGGTAGGCAAAGAGTTTTGCACCAACCTTAATTCTTTGATC
>JAIUZE010007546.1:0-32738 GCA_022085475.1 Heliosperma pusillum | reverse complement strand
CGAGTCACTATTCGATCAGACCGTAACTTTAATGTTGTCTTTTTATTATATCCTACTTATCTATTTTCTCTATGATTTCACAAAATAAACCGCACCATCTCATTGACAACACTTTTGTCCCGGTTCAAATCCGTCTTGATACGAACCTAGCCTTAATCTACGCCTTATTATCGCATATGAATATGCCACAATATAGTCACTAACCTAAACTCCATGGTCGTTTGTCGTTTCCTCTATTTCCCAACATTGCTGTAAACCTAAATGCCCAAATTGGATCTCAATCACCAATTCCACAACGGTTCCGGCCGGTCGTCCTCCTTTCCTGAAGATAAATTCGCGTTTCTCCTTTTATTTTGGTAAGTGCTTCTCTCAAATTTATTGCCATGACCAATTTCACACGTTCCCTTCCTCCTTTGTTTCTCAATTGCTTCTATTTTTAAGCTCTAATTTACGATCTTAGATGCTCCAAACTGTTAAATTGATAACCCCAACTATGTGTTCAGTATTGATTATATTTTTACACTCGCTTTTTCCCACAAATTTGGTCTAATTTATCTAAAAAATATTAAATGCACGAATTCTCATTTAAGAAGGGGCGCCTCGTCTTAAGCTTATGACGTGCAAATAAAGCCCCCCACTTGCTATTTGTGAGGGGGGGTTTGACTTGCCTTAAACTTAAGACGGGTCGTCCCGTCTTAAATGAAAATATAGGTTAGTAGAGGTATAGGGGATAAAAATATGACTGGGATAGTATGAGTTATATGTCATACCTCTTTTAAACCAGTTGTTATATGTTCCAGGAGGCCGACTATGTCTTTCCGGATAGTCTCATTTGTGGTTGCTTTCGGTTTTGGTCCCCATTGTTTTCACTACAAATATAAGTAATACTTATCAGAAAATCATTAGTGAATAATTTGATTCAAAGCAAAACAACGTATTTGTAGACTAACGCTACAATAAGATTAAACACAATATAAACCGCAAGATTCAAATAAATAAACACAACAAAAGTAAGAAACATAAATAAAAACAATATAACATGAAGTGGTGATTGTTAATTTTTGAATGAAAATACATGTATATATATATATATATATAAGCTTATAATATAGAGATCTATATATATATAAATATATATAAGTATATATATATAAACATATTAACGTAATAGTGTTTGTTTAGGTTTCTGTACATTATGGTAGAATTTTATAATCTTCAGATTTAATTATATTATTAGGTGTTGTAGTGCATCACCATTTTTGTGAGAACATGGAAATATGGAATAGTTGTATATCACATTCCGTATTTTATAGGTTGTAGGATACATCCAATTTTTTATATGCTAATTTTGCATACAATGGAAATACATGAATACATTTATATGGGTAGTTTGTATAATTTGGAATGCTGAAGTGTTTTCGAAAAATTGGAGACTGGGTAGTTTGTATAATTTGGAATGCTGAATTGTTTTCGAAAAGTTGGAGACTCTGTAATCGCTCGAAAAAAGCTTCCTTTAATAATATAGATAGATAGTTTGTAATTGTATTATAGTTTTTATTTACTACAAAAACTACAACATTCTTAGAGTAATTTCTGCATTTGAAATGGAATCGATAAGAGACATGACTTCCAAGTTCGGGAAACTTGACAACTTCGAAGGTTTTACAAATAATATTATACTACATATTAAGAAAGAAAAATTACAAATAACAACCACGTATTTCCGTATTTTTACAAATAACTACCATGTATTTGCATTTTTGCAAATTACCCTCAATTTTTCATGCATACTCCTCAATCACCGCCGTATATATGCTTGGGACTCAGATTTCTTATTTCCTGACTCGTTAACTAACGATTTAATATAATCTGTCAGATCTTTATAAGAATTTTCTTATTTCCGTGATGGTAATTTGTAACTTTTCCTAATAAGAATTAACTTTATATAATATGTCAGATCTTTATTGTCCCATACCCACTTCACATAAACTTTGTCCAACCTTTAAAAGCTCAAACCAAACGAACGTAGTAGTCCAAATGCATAACATGGAACTTAAAATTCAAACCAAATAACAAACGTAGTAGTCCATACTCCAAATGCATAACATGAAAGTTTAAAGGTCACACCAAACTAGCGTATTAGTCCAAATGCATAACATGAAAGTCTAAGTTCAAACCAAACTAACGTATTAGCTAGTCTTAAATCTAATTGTCTATAAAGTCGTCATAAGTACTCATTGTAACTTCTCATAAGTAATTGTCACAAGTTGAATCCTCCTTAAATACCTCGGCCAGCTCTACAAATTACGAAGAATAAAAGCATTAGTTAGTCGATCTATAATAATGTTATGATGCAAAATTTCAGAGTATCTACTGCACAAATCAACACACATTAAAATGTCAGAGTATCGGCTATTTCGATTCATTTGGGATGGTGTTATCAGGTGAAAGTATCTGAATAAAGCTGAGTATACGAGTAGTGTTTATACTTTATACAAGCATATACAAGAGTTATATTCAACTCCAAAATAAAAAGAAATATGCTACTAAAAAGGAATATGCAAATATGAAGGAGCAAGCTTAGGAGCCGTAAAACGGTCAGCAACTAACTTCCTACACCAAGGTCACCTTACTATATCCTAACAACTACTTTCACTTGTGTAAAATCGAGAAGTCAACTTCTTGCGCAATGTGTATACTTGGACGAAGTTGCTTACGGCCAATCTACCTTATTTCACTAGCATGCGTTTGTCATAATTAAGTCGTATCTTTAGTCAGATTTGCTTTTATGTTGAACAACTATAGATGTAATTGACTTAAAAAGCCAAAACAGTATGTAGTTACTTCTTTTTATATATTCGTGTCTAATGTGTTAAACATCATGAATATAATCAGTTATTTGTACAACTATAACTCATGAATATTCTGCCAACACATTTGCTAAACATTATTTGAATTTTATCGAATGTAGAAGGTGGTTGAATGATACAACTGGTATTGTTAAACTGATTCATGTTTTTAAGGAAACAATTTTTTTGTGCGCACAAGAGGTGTTGATGAAATTATACAATTGGAGGTTTTCGATGCTCGCCCAGCTGTGATCTCGCCCCTATGTTTATGCATGATAATTCATTTTCATGTTTAATAGTTTGTTATACGAGCCCATATTTTTATTAATAATTACATATATTGCGATAATATATACTTCCAAGTATATTTATGTTATGTATATGACCACAATTTAATAAACATTGCCACGGATTATTAGTATTTTGCCACGAATATTGATACGTCTATTAGTGTTTTGCAACGATTATTGTTATTATTTCTGTTGTTGTCTTTGTTTTTTTTTTCGTTTTTCTTATTAAACTCCCTCGGTCCCGATCATTTGTTTACCTTTTATTGTTCTTTCATTAAAAAATTTTTAGCTACGTAGTGATTCATCCTAAAAGATGTTTTTGGAAATAGACATTTCTATATTTTCATTTCTGAAAAATAATTCAAAGTAAATTGAATTGTTAGTATTGTTTTGAAAGAATAGGTTAAAACTATAAACGCATAAAAAATCGTTTATATTGCTTATTAAAAATTGTTTAAATGCAATTTTCTGTTTAAGCTTATAAACATTATATTGCTCATTAAAGATTGCAGTAATCAGTTCAGTTAACTATGACGACAACTCTTTCACGTTGATTAATAACTGGAATGCCAATCTTGAAAAGATTTCTTGTGGTGTGATAGACAGTAGCGAATGATATTGTGCTTTCGGAGGGTAAGCTAAGTATGTTGTATATATATAGTAAACAATTTTAATTTTTACAAACATGTGTTATGACGAGTTATCTAAATTGTTTTAGAAAAATAAATGGCTATATCTCCATATTCGATATTCAAACTCAGAGAAGCTTTTGTAAATGCAAATCTTTAGAGTCGTGTCTATGAGCTAAAATTATATTATTACTAAATTGTGTTGAACTCTATGAGCTAAAATTATGCTCAAAATAATTACTGTTATTCAATTCAAAATATGGATTAGAAAAGTGGAGAATATACAGTTGATAACAGGGTCTTAGACTTTATATCCCAAAGACGGAAATAATCATCCAATCCTGTTACGTAAAACATGATTATTAAAATATACACTACAAAAAAAAAGACTCATAGCGACGGACGATTCTGTCGCAAATTCGCTTATTTCCGTCGCTAAAAGGCATTTGCGAGGGATTTTACGTCACAAACACTTCGTCGCATATTTTCGTCGCAAGAGGTACAGTCTGCGACGGAAATTCCGTCGCAAATTTTTGTTACGGAATTTTGCGACGGAATTTCCGTAGCAAACCATATTTTTAATTTTTTTTTTGTTACATTTTATTATTTCAAGCGTTTTTTATTTTACCGCATCTTTTTCCGCGTCAATTCATAAGTAACATATTCAATGTAAGAGGTGAGGAAACTATATAAACATAGGAAATCTGCTATTTTTTTCCGATGTAGGATAGGTTTGCGACGGAAATTCCGTCGCAAATACATTAATCCGTCGCAAATATATTTTCCCGCGCGAGGCAAAATTGAGCGCTAAGAAAAAATTTTTGCGACGGAATTTCCGTCGCAAAATCCTTTTTTTCTAGTAGTGAAAGTTATTGTATAAAAACTACATTTAAAAGTTGAGAGGATCGTTCTATTCAGAAACAAACGTATATTATATTGGAAAGATATGTTTTATTGAGAAATTGCATAATAATAATGACATACAAGATGTCTATTTATATACTAATAATAAAGTTCTATGTTTTCTATTCAGAAACAAATGTATACCTTTCTGTGATCTACGAAGATCAATATAACCCAAATATCCACCACCAGTGTCGAAATAAACAACGTGACTATTATTATCCATATGCAGTGCATTAATCGACGACTGTGGTTCCTTGTCAATTGGGGTTGAGATTGGAATACAACACACGAAAAGGAAGACCTACAAAACAGATATAAAATTATGTGTGGAAATGAGTGCAAGTCTCCTTGAAGACGAGCATATCCAACTTGCCCTTTCACTTGCCTATTTATGAAAAACAATCATACATGTTTTCATTAAAGACGGATATGTCCGTCTTTGATTAGAATTTGCGTAACTAATATACGAGGGCTTAGCTTAGACATCCATCTATCTCGGAATGATTGATCCCAGTAATAAGTGTCTGAAAGCACAACACGTTCGCTACTGTCCATCGCACTACAAGAAATCTTTTCAAGATTGGCATTCCAGTTATTAATCAACTTGAAAGAGTTGTCGTCATATTTAACTGAACTTATTACTGCAATCTTTAATGAGCAATATAATATTTATAAGCTTATAACAGAATATTGCATTTAAACGATTTTTAATGAGCAATATAAAAGATTTTTTATGCGTTTATAGTTTTAACCTATTCTTTCAAAACAATACTAACAATTCAATTTACTTTGAATTATTTTTCAGAAATAAAAATATAGAAATGTCTATTTCCAAAAACATCTTTTAGGATGAATCATTACGTAGCTAAAATCTTTTTAATGAAAGAACAATAAAAGGTAAACAAATGACCGGGACCGAGGGAGTTTAATACGAAAAACGAAAAAGAAAACCAAAGACAACAACAAAAATAATAACAATAATCGTTGCAAAACACTAATAGACGTATCAATATTCGTGGCAAAATACTAATAATCCGTGGCAATGTTTATTAAATTGTGGTCATATACATAACATAAATATACTTGAAATATATATTATCGCAATAAATGTAATAGATTTCATGCCCGTGCGATGCACGGATCTACGTTAATGTCATTTTCATAATTATCCTATAACAATTAACTTGTAAAAATAAACTTTTGAAATTTTAAGATTATAATAAAATATACTCCGTAATTTTTAAGAAAATAATATTAGTATATTAATTCAACTTCTATTTTAAACATATTTTACCAACCTTGTGAGGAATCAAGTTATATTTGATCTATATGACTCGGAAAATGATCCAAAGTACCTAAGAATTAAGCTCTCTTAGACAAGGCTTAAAAGAATCAAAGGATTTTGGGTTGATCACCCTACCTTATGCTAATTGTCCGATATGGGGCAATTCTACTATTTATAGGTATTAGTATTTTCACCACACTTACATTATTTTTCAAGGTGAGATATATAACATATACTAAGAATTACACCAAGTATGTGCAAATAATATGAGATTTTATACTATAACTAGTTTAATTTCCCGTGAAAATCACGGGACTTTTCTAGTTTTTTTTATTAATAGATACTAAAAAAATTTACTACTTTTTTTTAGTGGTTTGATATTCACAACATTATGTAGTATTTTTTTTAGTTGTACATCCTCTATTATTTGCATTTGACTTTAATTTGTAGCCGAATAATATTGTTTTTGTTCGATGTCTAAATGATATTTTTGTCTTAGTCTACAAGTTTAAATGATTAATAAAGTATAGTAAATAGTATTAACCATAGTTATATACTTATATTTTGATTGTTTGAAGATAAGAATCAAAAAAAAAATTCACTCATTTTCTCTTAACCATTGTAAAAATAAGAACAATTTGAATGAGATGGTAATAAATAAAAACATTGATATTCATGCAACATTCTCACTTTACAAAAATCACAATTATAAGATATTTCACTATATGGTAGTCAAAATACAAGCAAAATATAATTTTAACTTTTTTTAACCGACTCATGAAAAATATGTGAAGAACTTTACTTTCATTAAACTTGCATTTGTTATGTTGTTAATTTCAATCCTAACAAATTCACTACACATTAACAACTAATGAATACATTAAAAACTTCTCAAAACATTGTATCAATATCAAAAATATATGAAACAAAAAAGTTAAGGTTAATAATAATTTGATCACTTCATCAACATTCTCCAATGTAAAGAACAAACAATACGATACAAAAACTGTTATATTCTTCTTTTTTCTACTTTTCCTCTTATATCTTCATTTCCCTTATATCATTGGACTATAACCCGCTATAAAAGGAAAGATGGGAAAAGATTTAAAAATCAATCAAATGAAAATAAATGGTAAGAAAACATAGTTCTCCGTCATTTTTTTGGTAGGAATATGTTAGATTTCTTATCAATTGATCTTATTTTATAGGTAAATTTGGTGAATAGGTTTTATTACGGTAGGATATGAAAAGTTTGGTATGAAAGATGGATAATTTATGATTATGAAGTATAATAATGTTTGGGAGATGGAGGCTTACAATTTAATTAGTATATTGATTAATACTTTGCCTTTTTATATTCTGTTTTTAATATTTTTGTTAAATTTGATTTAAAGAGGGAGAATTTAATTGTGACTATGAAGTTGAGTAATGTTTTAAGAGATGAAGGTTTACAACTTTATTAGTATATTAACTACTACTTTGCCTTTGTATTATTAATTTTTTTTAATTTTTTTTTTAACTTTAACATGGAATTGTACCTCACAATGTGTCATCCTATTAGCTACTCAATGTAGACTTTTTTTTATGCTATTGTATATATATATATATATATATATTACAAAGAGTTGGTAAAGAAGATGTAATAATGGGCATCAATTAAGATATTTAATTTGAAGTTTAGTTTTTTTTAAGGTATACAAAAAGGCAAGAGAAAATGAAAGTATAACAATTATGTAGGTTTCTTATTATTTTTTGTAAATTATAAGAGTGATATGTGGCAAGAAGTTGAGACGTGACACGTGTCACTTCAAGGGAGGCTCAACAAGCCTTTTTATATTATTGTAAGATGATAACATTTTTTTTTACTACAAATCTTACAATTAGATTATTTTTATAATTAATACAAACTTTTAAGAGTTCTCTAAAACAATATTTGAGAGACTTAAACAATTTTGGATTGATATCTATGTCCAAGGACAACTCTTATGTATAATCGCATGATCACTCAAGCTTATGATATTTCTCCGATGTGGGAGAATTCCTCTATTTATACATAGTATATTCACCACACTTACATTATATTTCAATGTGAGATAAATAATATATTTAGTTGTACACCATTAAAATTATCATTTATGATACTTTCTTATATTTTTATTTATGATATTTTCCTAAATTAATTTTGATGATGTAAATTTCATTAAGGCGGGGATAATAATACAAACTTTTAAGAGTTCTGTAAGATAATACTTAAGATATTCAAAAGATTTTGGGTGAATATCTAACTTTGAAAGATGACTCATTTTCACAATATTTTATTTGTGAAATGAAATGTAAAAGGTTTTATATAAAAACTAGTTTTACCTCGTGCAAGATTGCACGAGAGTGTTATTCAAATCTGTAATAAACTATATTTAATTAAATAGATATGTTATTTATATAAAGTTTGACAATGAAGTATTAGATTGATCGGTTGTTACATTTACGTACAAAAAATAACTATATTCATATGGTATTCATTTCAGTTTTAGTTATGTGTTAAAACTTTTGCTTTAAAATAAACATGAGCATATGTTATTTCAAAAAATTGGAATTTTTAATTATTTTACTATTTTATAATTTTTTTTATAAAAATGTACCTAATTTCGGGTCGAGTCAGGGGTCGCGCATGTCTTGATCTAAATGTTCGGATTATTATCAGGTCATATTTGCCACAATCCGCTTCTTCACATGGGTTGGTCCTTGACCCGGCCCGGTGTGCACCTCTAACTATAAGTTGCACACACTTTATCACCTTGTAGGTACTCTATTTACTCGCCTTATCATATCAAACCCTCAGCCCATATACACATATCAAACCCAAGTAAAATATGTGTAGCATGAGTTTTAAAACCGTGGACTCATATACATATACCAAACCCTCATCAAATTTCCCCAATCCCCAAATATAAACCACAAAATTGTAAAACGCCCCCTCTCTCTCGGCCGATTCTCTGCCGCCTTTCATTCACTCCTCCTTGTTAGCATCCCTAAATGAACAAACACATGTTTCAATCTAAGTTGATTATTTCAATCTCAATCCAATACCACCATTCTGCTTAAATGTCTTCATTTTAGCCCGTAAAAATTACAGTAGTGGTCTACAAAATTAGTTTAATATTGGTTTCTAATGAATTTATTTTACTTTTGGGTTACGGTATGGCAATTAATAGATTTGTACGTCTAATTAGGAATTAACAGATTTATCTTTTATATTATTTTAAAAAAATTTCAGTTTTTTAATTAAGTTATTTTCTTCCTTGAGATTTTTCTTTTTCGTCATATAAAAGTCCGCTTTTTTGGGTTACTGTTTTATTTTTTGGGTGAATAAATTATGTTAATACGGAGTATTTATTTGTGTTTCTAACGCACAACATTACCAACCTCAAAAATTTGGTCCTATTTTATTTACATAAATTGAAACTAATAGCCGTTTTTTTTTATATTTTAATAACCAAATTAAATAAGATCAGTTAAATGATGTGTTTTTTTGGATATTTGATTTCTTCCTCATAAAAAAATTATTTTTATAAATATTAAGTTTAAATCGGACATTTTAGATCCATGTACTCTTTGTTTTGTTTTGAATTCCACAGGGAAAGACATCTTGTTATTATTTTCTCATAAAATTTATATTATATTTATCTATAACAAATATTTATCTATAACACAATTTTTTTTTAATATAACTACAAAACATATGGTAATATGATAAAATATTTAAGAATAAACAAATATATAAAGGACCAACTTAAGATTGACAAATACGAAGTAATAACTGTGAATAAAGTAGTAAAACTAAATTATATTTTGGGGTTTCAAAGAATAGCCCGCCCAAACAAACAAAAAAATTGGTGATTGATGATGTGCCTTAAGGAGAATGCAAGAAATATTTGTGTTTTAATAGAAGGAGGATTGTACAATTTTATTGTACCATTCATACTGCATCATATTGTATAATCCAAAATGTTGGAATTTTTAAATTTTAATTGTACCAATCCTACTGTATATTATTCCAAAATGTTGGATTTTCTAAATTTTTTGCATAAAAGCGTATGGTCACATTAATATCCATTTAGTGAATTGTTGTAATCCTCTCACGCTTAAAGTTAAATAAATTTTTGTCGATTAAAAAAATCTTACCAGGTTTTAAGTTAATTAAAGCACATCGATTTAAAAATTTGTAACTAAATAAAATATCAAATTTATAAAACTTAATAAATTAAAGATTAAGGATGAGTAAGATAGAAATGAGTAAGATAGAAATACTCCAGAAATTGAGTCCAAAGTTCAACAAAAAAATGTTGTGTAAATGTGGTGGGTCCCACTTGGGAAAAAAATAGAAAGTGGGGGATAGAGTGATGATGTGGCTTCATGAGGATGCAGGAAAAGCTTGGGTTTTAATAGAAGAAGGATTATAAACATCACTTGAATATAATATAGGACATGTATATTGAGATAAATAAAAGATTTTTCACTTTATTTTTTTATGATACCTTCCTAAATTCATTTTTGATAATGTAGGTTTCACTAATGTGGATACAAACTTTTAAGAGCTCTCTAAGACAATATCTAAGAGACTCAAAAGATTTGGGTTGATATCTAAATTCTCATGATGACTTCTATTTATAATTATAGGAACACCCCACCTTATGATAATTTTACGATGTGAGACAATTATAGTATTTATACGTAGCATATTTACCATACTTGTATTATATTTCAATGTGGGACAAATAACTTATTTAGTAGTACAACATCAAAATTATTACTTATATAATACGTAGTATATATATTTACTACAAATACATTATTTTTCAATGTGGGACTAATAACCCATTAAGTAGTTTATCATCAAAATTATTATTTATGATACTTTTCTAAATTAATTTTTAATAATGTAAATTTCAATAGTGTGACGTTTATAATACAAATTTTTAGAACTCTTCAACACAATACTTAAGAGACTTAAAAAATTGTGGGTTTATACCTAAGTTCAAGAATGACTACTATTTATAATCATAGAATCACTATATGTTATAGTAATTTTTTGATGTGGGACAATTTACTATTTATATATAAATATTCACCATACATACATAATTCTTCAATGTTGGACTAATAAAAAACTAAGTAATACACCATCTTTTTCTATATTAGAATAATAAAAAAATATTTTAAAGGTTACTTATTATATTTTAAAAGTCTTTTATTAACAATATAAAAAAGATGACCATATTTATGATCACTCCACCTTATGATAATTTTTCAATGTAGGACAATTTTACTAATATACACAGTATATATTCACCAGTCACCATACCTACATTGTTTTTCAAATAACATATTAAATAATTTATCATCAAAATTATTATTTATGATACTTTTCTAAATTAATTTTTAATGATGTAGATTAAACTATAGTTTAGATTATAATACAAACTTTTAAGAGCTCTTTAAGACAATATGTAAGAGGCTCAAAAGATTTTGGGTTGAAACTTTATTTCCAAATATGATTCATATTTATAATCATAAGATCACCCACCTTATGATAATTTTCTGATGTGGGATATATCTACTATATAAGTAATATATTCACCATACCTACATTATTTTTCAATGTGGGACAAATAATATACTAAAAATTACACCAAGTATGTGCAAATAAATAGTATGAGTTTCTATACTTTCGAGGTTTTTTTTACCACGAATGTAACTATATTATCTTCATAATTTTTGTTATGATACTTCAATTTTTTTAATAATACTTTTATAAATTAATTTTTGATGATGTAAATTTAACAATTGTGGAGATAATAATACACAAACTTTTAAGAGATCTCTAAGACAATACTTAAAAGATTTCACTTTGATATATAAGGTCAAAGGATGATTCTTATATATAATTATAGGAGATTTTACTTTGGTATATAAGGTCAAAGGATGATTCCTATATATAATTATACGATCATCTACCTTATGTTAATTTTACGATGTGTGACAATTTTACTATTATACATAGTATATTCATCACATCTACAAACTTTTAAGGGGGCGTTTGATTCAACGTATTGAAATGGATTGGAATGAATTCTAATATCATAGAGGTATGGAGTTAGAACGCCATACTTGTTCATAAGTGTTTGGTTGAGTCATGGAATAGATATAATATAGTAATAAGTTGGAATGGAGTTAGAATCTTGGGTGTATACATGGGTATGAGATATCAAAGGGTTGAAATTGAGTTAAAATCCATTAGGTATCTAACTCCATTCCAAAAGCCTCCAACCAAACACTGGAATGGATTGAGTCTATTCCAATCTATTCTAAAACCTCCAACCAAACACCCCCTAGAGATCTCTAAGACAATTTTTAAGAGATTCAAAAAAATTTGGGTTAATACCTAAGGTTTAAGAACGACACTTATTTATAATCATAGGATTAGCCAATTTATGTTATTTTTCCGATATGAGATAATTCTATACAATTTATACGTAATATGTTTACCACATCTACATTATTTTTCAATGTGAGAAAAATAATATATTAAGTAATACACCATCTTTATTTTCTTTATAAATATATATTTTTATTATTTTTATTTTATATAATAATTAAAAGATTATCCACTTAATTTTTTTATATCCAAAGTATTATTTATGAATCTTTTCTAAATTAATTTTTTATGATGTAAATTTCACTATTGTAAGGATAATAATACAAACTTGTAAGAGATCTCTAAGACAATACTTAGATTTTGGGTGGATACATAAGTTCCAATTATGACTCTTATTTATAATCATAGGATCATCATATCTTAAGGTAAAATTTTGAAGTGAGACAATTCTACTTTTTATATGTAGTATAATCACCACACTTACATTATTTTTCAATGTGGGACAAATAACATACTAAGTACTACATCATATTTTTCTTTAAATTAATTATTTATTGAATACTACTAAACCATTATACTAATATTAGAATAATGAAAAATATTTTAAAAGTCATTTATTTAATTTTCATATACTGGTTATTGTTATATGATCTTATAAATGATATGGTAGTAAAAAATACAAAATTTATACTCAAATGAAAGCATTTTTCGTCAAGAATCCAAATATATAAGTTTCGAAATGTTTTGCATTATATTTGTTTTGTCAGATTGATAATCAATTTTTTCTTACGTAAATAATAGTTGTGATATTAAAATATTACACAGTATATTTTTCGTAATCTTGTAAGATCTTAAAATTTACTTTCCAAAAATTAAAAAAGATGATGTTGACCAATAGAATTACTCGAAAAAAGCCTCTTTTTGTTTATATATATATATACATATATATATACAGAGGCCGGATCCGGTGAGGCAGCTAATTATGGCGAGGCGGCTAGCCTCACCAAATTGATTCATTAAACTTGGACCGACTAATTATTTCTAATATGCATTGGGCTGAAAAATTGTTGGGGTCATTCCTAACTTTTCATTTGACCCAAAATCATTTCTCTCTCTAAAAAAATAAAAAGCCCAAAATACTTAACCTCTCTCTCTAAAAAACTAACAAATTCAACTGCCATAAAAGTTAAAATATATCTTCATAATATCATAGACTGATATCTTCATGCATAAATTTAGGTAATTCAATCAATCATATAAGTTTGTTAATTGCATCATTCAATCAATTGCATCATTATATATGATCATTCATTCAAATTTCCGATCAAAATTTCCGATCATTCATCTAGTTAATTGATCATTCATTCAATCAATCAAAGACGAAGATTTCCAGGTAATTTCCAGTTAATTTCAAATTTTTGATCAAAATTGAGCATAATCATATAGGTTTGTTAATTCAATCATAAATAGATCATAAATCGATGATATAACGATCGATTGATATTTCCTTGATGATATAAGGCTCGCGATTTACTTATTACATTATTTTCGTCGATTTGCAGCTGTAATTGCTATGGAGATTGTAGATATCGCAACGGTTGATGATAATACAAGTGTTATTGAAACATGTATTTTTTTTTTATTTTTTCGCTAATTAATATTTTGTGAATCATAGATTGTGTTCATATGTTAAGTTTGTGAATCTGAGTCCTTGTTTAGTGAATCTTGAAGCTTCATCTGTAACATATATAAACGATAATACTCTGAAACTTGATCAAAATTAATAAGATCATGTACTTTGCTCGTTTCCTTATTTTGTGAATCACAGTCCTTGTTCAGTGAAACTTAGACCTTGTTTTGTGAAACTTAGAGCTTGTTTTGTGAACCTAGAAGATAATATTATAAAACTGACTGCTAGCTAAGTGATTAAAATCATCTTCTCTGCTCTATTCCATTGTTTGTGAATCTAAGAGATTTTTTTGTGAAACTTAGAACTTGTTTTGTGAAAGTAAAAGATAATATTATAAAACTTGAAACTTGCTGTGTCTATTATTTTTTGAATCTTGTAGGTCTCGTTTTGTGAATTATACAGCTTGTTTGAGTTCTTGTTAATCTGATTTTGTTGAACCTTTTATCTCCTTAGGTGTTGATTCCAATGTCAACTCCAATGCTCTAATTCTGGTCAGTTGTGGTGTGACGCCTCGTGTCGGTTGTGGTGAGGGTCCTTGCTCTAATGTTGGTTCTGGTCAGAATGGTGAGGTTTCTACTGTCGTCTCAATAACCCCTACGATGCCAACTATTTCCACGCCTACTACTTTGGTAACTTACACACCGTGTGGCAGTGAGCAATGGATAAGTAGGATTGAAGAGAAGTTTACACCGGTGATTGGCAAAACATTTGTGGACATAGAGTCAGCGATGATGTTCTACAAAATTTATGCTATTGCTTGTGGGTTTGAAGGAAGGAAGTCTTCAACTAAGAGGTTTCATGATGGTATTATTCGAACAAAAGTCATGGTTTGCCATCGTGAAGGTTTTAATAAGGGGAAAAGACGTCCTCCCCAAGCTAGTGCACAAACGAAGACAAAATCAACTGCTAAAACCGGCGCGAAAAAGGGTGGAGGTGGAGATGAGGCTGAGAGTTCTAATAGGCGAACAGGTACCAGGATAACCAAGATTAAAAAGTGGGGGTGTGAAGCGATGATCAAATTCATGTTCGAAAATGGCATGTACAAGATTGAACAATTCTACGAGGGTCACAATCACCCATTGACTCCGGTGAAAGATAGGGAATTCGAGAAACTTGCAGAAAATATAAATAAATTGGAAGCATATCATAAGCAGTTGATTATCCAGAATTCGAGAGTGAATGTTGGGCCTAGTTTAACATACAACTTATGCAAGGAGCAAGCAGAGGGTTTCGAAAATGTGGGAGCTTCCCTTAGGCAATTCAAGAATTTTCAACGGAATGTGAAGTGTCTCCTTAACTGTAAGGATGAACAAATGTTCATATCGCGTTTGGAAACCCTTAAAGAAACGAAAGGGTTGGAATTTGCTTATGAAACGGATACTGACGGATCTTTGACAAGGATTTTTTAAACAGATGCGGAGTCCAAGAGATCTTACGCATTGTTTGGTGATGCATTTTCATTTGATCCTACATATGGGACAAACAAATACAACATGAAATTCACGCCTTTCACTGGCATTGACCATCATAAGAAATCGGTAACTTTTGGATGTGCTCTTTTAGACCATGAGGACGATGGAGCATTTATTTGGGCGTTTCGGCAATTTTTGAAAGTAATGGGTGGCAAAGAACCACATTACATCATCATTGACCAAGACCCATCAATAATAATTGCAGTTCCAGGTCTGTCTGTGAATATTATACCTTATTCTGTGAATCTTAGAGCCTTTTTTGTGAAACTTGGTTAAAATCACCTCTTTTAACTCTTTTTCTTATTTGGTGAATCTCATACCTTATTCTGTGAATCTTAGAGCCTTTTTTGTGAAACTTGGTTAAAATCACCTCTTCTTACTCTTTTTCTTATTTGGTGAATCTCAGACCTTGTTTAGTGAATCTTAGAGCCTTTTTTGTGAAACTTGGTTAAAATCACCTCTTCTTACTCTTTTTCTTATTTGGTGAATCTCAGACCTTTTTCTGTGAATATTAGACATTGTTCTGTGAAACTTGGTCATCGCGAATTTTGGAGTTTATATTGTGAAACTAGTTGGTAATATTGTGAAACCTGGACCTCCAAATTTGTGAAATCATTTAGTTATACTTTTTGGTGAATCGAGAGACATCATTTGCTAGACATAGCTTTTGCATGTGGCACATTATGACATAATATGAGATTAAAAAATGATCTTGAAAATATGAGATAATGTGATTTTGTGATTTTGCAGCCGTGTTCAAAAAAGCTAGACATCGCTTTTGCATGTGGCACATTATGAAAAAAGTAACAGACAAGGTTGGGAGCAAAATTTGCAAAGAAACTGAGTTCTTAAGCCGTCTGAACAATGTTGTCTGGAATGACGACATGGAGCCTGAGGAATTTGAAGAGAATTGGGATAAGGTCATGAGTGAGTTCTCGTTAGAAGGACATAAATGGTTGACTGACAAGTTTGCAGAACGAGACCAGTGGATACCCGCTTATTTCAGGAATGTGCCAATGGGAAACATTTTAAAAACCACACAAAGATCAGAGAGTACGAATAGCTTCTTCAAGAGATTTGAAAATAAATATGGGACTCTCGTGGAATTTTGGATGAGATTTGAGAGTGCCATGGACCAACAAAGGCACAATCTAAGGCTTCTTGAAGCACAGAGCGATAGTTCAATGACTGAAACAAAATTCGGGTCAAAATGGGAGGACCAAGCAGTGAGGGTCTATACGCAAGAAGTGTTCCCATGAGTTCCAAAAGGAGGTTCAGTTTTCGATAAATGCGAGTAGTGTCTGTGGATATACCCCCACCAGATCCAGTAACTAACTTTGAGGTTTCAATGGTTGAGGACGCGAACAAGCGAAAGAGATATGCGGTTGAGTACAATATGAGAACACTGGATATAAGTTGTTCATGTAAAATGTTTGAAAGGAAAGGTATTTTATGCAGCCACATCATCTATATTTGCTCAGCGAAGTTTAAGGAAATACCTGAGAAATACATCTTGCGTAGATGGAGAAAGGATGCACTCAGAAACCCAGTTCATGATTCGAACGGAAACCTTCTGGAAAACTACGATTCTGCTGCTAATAAGAAATTTGGAATGCCTCGTGTCTGGTCTGAGATATATGCAACTCTTGGTATCCTAAAAACTAAAGAAGATTCCGATCTAAGAGAGTTTGCTGAGCTAATTAGAGAATTCCGAAAGAAGTTGGAGCCAAACCCAAAGCCTTTGACAAAGGAACAGGAATTGGAGGTCCTTATGAACTGCAAGGTTCCAAAAGAAGTCAAGATCCTACCACCTAAGGTCTCTAAGAATAAGGGTAGTGGTAAAACATTGGTGAGTGGCAAAAATAAGGCAATTATGAAGGCAAAAAAACCAAAAAGGTTGTGTGCTAAGTGTAAACGTATGTCACACCATGATAAAAGGAATTGTCCAAATGCTTTTGCAGAGCTTCCTCCCGAAGATCAAGTATGTGATTTTAGTTTCACTTCTGCTTTTTTAGTTCTGAAATGTGAATCTAGCTCCTGATTTTGTGAAACTTCGACTAGATTTTGTGAAACTTAGCCCTAGATTTGTGAACAAGTTCTGAAACTTTTGTTGTTTTTCTTATTTGGTGAATTTCAGAGCTTATTTTGTGAATATGAATCTTAGAGCTTGTTTTGTGACACTTTGTTTAACAGGGTGATACATCAAGAGTAGACGAAGAAGAGGAAGAAGAAGAGTGTAGAGAATGATGGCGATGTGAGAATGATGACGATGGAAGGAGCACAAGTTTTATTACGTTTACTTTGATTAACTCTTTCTCTTATCTTGATTTTGGGAAACTTCGACAAGATTTTGTGAAACTCAGAGCTTGATATGTGAACATAGAAGATAATATTCTGAGACTTCTATGTTCACCTTGATTTGTGAACAGAGAAGGTCTGAAACTTTTGTTGTTAATGCCAGACCTTATTTTGTGAATGTCAGAGCTTATTTTGTGAATGTCAGAGCTTATTTTGTGAATGTCAGACCTTTTAATATGAATTGGTAGAAGACGAAGAACACGAAGAAGAAGAGTGTTGCTAAAAATTAACTGTAGGTTGTCTAGGCAACTTCTCAATCCTATCCTTTTCCTTTATTTTCAATGGTTTACGGTGTTGATGTCGATTATTATGATTATGATTTTTTTTAACAGAATTTGATGTCAATCGTTTTCATATGAATCTATTGGATTTTGCTAGCCATGTTGTCATTTGGTTGTTATGAACATAGATATGGCCCTTGCATTGGTTTGCGACTTGCAAAGTAATCGTCATCAAACTCAAATATTGAAATTGGAAACTTTAAATACATTTAATTGGAAATGTTAATTGGACTACAAAGAAATCTTAATACAATGCATTCAACAAAAATTCACGTTTGCTTCAACAAAAATTCCTTCGATTAACGTTTGCTTTGAAGGCTCATTTCTTGGCTTTATCAATAAGTGAAAACCTACACAAACAAACAAAAACAAGTACAATATTCAGCAAAGTTAATTACGAAATATTCAGCAAAGTTATGAAGGAATGGAATTCACGTCATTTTTCGTATATTAATGAAATATAACGAAGTGTACCTTTTCGTATTTTTATCCCATTTGAGAAGTTCCAACATTATAGACTTTCGATATTCTGGAAAATTCTGCAAAGAGTGACGTATATTAATGAAATATATTCATGCTCCTAATATTTGTGGAATATACGGCTTTATTTTTGTATACTAATGAACTTACCTCAAAATAGTCACTTTTCGTCCATAAACTTTGATCATCTAATGCACTCAAACACTTCAGCAAAAAAACTCCACAATCATAACTAGATTCACAAAACAAACTCTCAGATTCACATAATAAGATCTAAGATTCACAAAACAAAGTCTCAGATTCACAAAACAAAGTCTCAGATTCACAAAACAAGGTCTCAGATTCACATAATAAGGTATGAGATTCACATAATTAGGTCTGAGATTCACAAAACAAGGTCTCAGATTCACAGAAAAAGGTCTCAGATTCACATAATAATGTCTGAGATTCACAAAACAAAGCCTCAGATTCACATAATAAGGTCTGAGATTCACATAATTAGGTATGAGATTCACAAAACAACGTCTCAGATTCACATAATAAGATCGTCTGAGATTCACATAATTAGGTCTGAGATTCACAAAAAAAAGTCTCAGATTCACAAAACAAGCTCTAACCCAGATTGACATACCTTGTTGTTTGTTGAGGAACATCCAAATTGACAACTTCATTAAGGTGCATGTACTGCAAAGATTTGAAAGACTCTCCAAGAATAGTTGAAACGTTGAACAACTGAAAAGAAAAAGGCAATAAAAGATCAAATATATTTTCGGGGTATACTTTTAAAAGATTAAAAACAAATATTTTGGAAAAAAATCATACAATCTCTGAGGCATGGTTGTTGTCTTCATCTACATTTATACTTTGCATAGAGTCAAGGATGAAATTCTTTCCCTGCTTTAAGTCGCAGATACAAGCCCACCAATGCTTCCACTTCTTGCTATGGAAAGGAATAAAAACCTGAGAAAGTAAATGTACATCAGAAACCAATCAACAATACTTGTGAACAGCAGTAAATAAATAACAAAATGAATAGTAGAACTGACCATGTCGATATGGCTACCATCAGCTGGAGTGTATTGGGGCTTTATGTATTGACCCCAAATCTCCGGGTTAGTCTCTGCATCAACAGCCTGCATCTCACAAAAAGGCAATTTGTACAATTTTTTCGAAACAAATTTAAGAATGCAAAATACTTGAATATCAACGTCTAAAGGATTTGACGCTCACAAATACTGTTGTTGGCAAGTAAAGCACATTTGATCTACCCATTGTGCGCTTAATCCCAACAATATCAATGATCTACAAAATAAAATTGTGTTAGGAAAAAGAGACATCGAGTGAATCATCCAGTTTCACGAAATCAACTTAGTTTCACAAACTAAGATCTAGGATTCACAAAATAAGGTCTGAGATTCACCAAATAAGGAAACGTGCATAATATTTACCTGATCCATAACAAGCCCACGCGATGTAAGGGCCTGCAACGCATCTCTAGTGACATCCATCCACGGAGTGGACACCAGAACCTCACTTAATTATTGAACAAATGCAATTAGTACATATATCTCTCACAATTTTTTTTAAAAAAAAAAATCAAAGAAAAAGCATGACATTACTATGCAATTGCCTTTGTTCTTCTCCCAACACAATTCACCAATTCCTTGTCAGTGAAAGGTAGTCCCAGAGAGGAACTCAATTCTAGTGCATCTTTTTCGACTATTTCTTTGGATAGGTTCCCAGAACATGTAGCAATTTGATGGCACACCCTCAATGCAAAGCGCCTGAGCTGAGCTTCCTATTAATGCAAAAAAAAACCAAAGTTGGTGCAAATGTATAAAAATTAAATTAGATGTTGAAAAGAAAACTTACAGTATTTACGGTTATTAGAGAATTAGTTTTGTTCCCTTTGTAATTCTCCAATATGTTCAGCAAATAGAGGCCATTATCAATTTGATTGCATTTCAGAATTGATTTTGAGACAAACACTTCAGGCATTGCCATCGAGGTAAGGCCTGTCACTGATGGCAACTTTGATTGAAGAAGGTTGATGAGCCTGTCTTGCTGTATGAACAAAAGAGTAATTAGTAAGAGAAATTACAAAGGTCATAGACTCATAACGCAGTCCCAAAGTGGATACAAGAGACGTACCGTGGGTTTAAAAAAAGGAGTGTAATCAACATATATGTCTTTCATGGGATGGATGATTTGGCATTTGCAAGATTCTGGTCTTAGATCGAAACAAAACAAGAATGGTGGGCACGAGGGAGCGATGATTGGAGTCAAAATCTGAAAGACAGAAGAAAAAATGCACTGAATTAAAAAGACAAGTCCACCTTCTCATCTATATTTTAAAAATAAACGTAAGAACAGATAATAAAACCAAATAAAAGACTTACTAATTGCGCTGCAGCAACATCAACATTGTCCAGACACTGGAACAAAAATAGAATCATGTGTGAGTAATGGTTATAACTGAACTCCATGTAAAATGGGGTTATAGAGAAGGGGTAGTAAGACTAACACTAACACTGTCAGTGGAATGTGGCACAAATAATCGACAAGCAGAATCCCGTGATCTCAAGCTCTCACCACTGTTTAGGATTTCACACCAGACATTTATCACATGGGAGATACTTGATCACCTTCAACCAAACTCTTCAATTGCCTCCTTGTCAATGTCTGGGTTTCACTTTTGAAAAGAAACTCCCTGGAAGCATAGGTCACACACACATTTTAAGTAAGTTTCACAAAATCACCATCCAGTTTCACAAAACAAGCTCCAGGATTCACAAATTAAGCAGTTCAGGTTTCACCAAAAACACCTAACAGTTTCACTAAATCAGGTCCAAGATTCACATAACAACCTCTAAGATTCATATAACAAGGTCTGACATTCACAAAATAACGTCTGAGATGTACCAAATAAGGAAAAAAATCAGGAAAATGTAACTTTTAACCACTTATGATGAGATAAATACCTTTCATCAAGTGATTCCACAAGGATGAAATCCAATACATTCTTCTCCGCTTGAGTAAAATCCTTGAGAATATTAGTGTTTCTTTGGAGATACGGAGATCGATAGACTTCTGCTGGAACTATAGGCCTCTTGTTACAAACTGTCTTCACACGAACACCTCGGCGAGTGTAAACAGCTGGAGTTTGTGTTATATCAACTAGATCTGCTTCCACTGTGGGCTCAGAATGGCCAGGTTCAGGTTCGGCTTGATCAGATTCAGGTTGATCAGCTTCACCATAAGATGTGGAAGGTTCAGGTTGAGGTTCAGTTTCAGGTTGACGTTGAGGTTGAGGTTCGGTTTCAATTTGAGGTTGAGATAAAAATTCTTCGGGTTGAGATAAAAGATGGTCATCAAGCGGTAGGAGCCTAAAGGATGGGAATTCTGGTTTTGGTGGTGAATGATGTGGTTGTATTGGTTGGAAGGCTTCATCCATAATCTCCAGTGCCGCCAACAAATCAGCCTCAGACCACCCAGTAATTCTCTCCGTATTCTCGGCAATATTCTCAACATTACAAGACAAAATATTCTTGACATTCTCCTCGTTCTCCTCATGCTCCTCATTATCCACAATCTCCTTATTCTCCAGAGTCTTCCCATTATCCTCATGCTTCCTATTCTCCTCATTCCCACACTTTTCTTGTTGGGATAACCTAAAACCTTCTGACATACCATCCGCAGCTGCAACTAGTTTATCAACTGTTGGTGAAGAATGTAGCTTGCTGGGAGCTTGACTAGCAAGAATTTTGTACTGCAAAAAGGCTTGAGCCAAGACCTTTGCGGATTCCGCAAATTTATCAACAAACTCACTAGAACTGCCTGAATTGCTAGATACAGCAGGAGCAGCAGTTTCATCATGTTCAGATTGTTGTTGCTCAGGTTGTTGATGTTCAGAAGAAGGAGCACCAAGACTTTTGGAAGTCTGCCGAAATTCAATTTTAAGAAGCGAAGAAGGTGCATGTGGCATATGCTGACTCATTACAAGTGGAGGCTCAACAGAACCCCTGCCGAAAGTTCTCGTCTTAGAATTTTTGTCGTTCAGTTCATCATTAATTCTCTTTGATATAGCTTCTGTTGTCCAGGTGGAGAGTGTCGGAAACTGGCGACTAACAAGGCGTGATTTGAAGACACACCGGTCTAGATAAACAAAAACCAGGGCCATAATTGGGCCACCAAACCAGTTTTCTTTCAACTGTTTGGCCTCGAACTCTTCCTTTTGCCAAGACTGAACTTGGTTAGCCAACTTCCTTTTGATGAAGTTACACCAGTTGAAATCAGAGATCGAGTCGGTGTTTGCCAAACTTTTAAGAAGTTTCAAACTGGCTTGATTCCCTACAACACCCCCTAAAACAGCGGAGAAAATGTAATTGATGAAATTGCGCTTGAAATCATCTCCACCTTCTTTTTGTGTAGGGAGCTTGGCCAGAATGTCTTTGACATAAATGGAATCATTGCAGAAAACTAAGTATCAGTTTCACAAAAGTAGGAAAAAACAGGAAAACAAAGTAATTAGTCTTGAAAACAGGAAAACAGGAAAGAACGAAAGGACCTAAATCGACTGTGCTTGATTGCTAAGAAAGACGATGAAAACCTGCATAAAAACAAAGTAATTAGTCTTGAAAGTAATGTGATAATGGCGAAAAAGAGATGAATAGGAGAAGAAGGAATGAAATGTAAACTATTGAGTCAAAACTAACTAAATCTAGTGTGCTTGATTATAATTATAAAACGATTATAATAAATGACGAAAACGAGATCAATCGCAAAACGCGAAATGAAAATTATTGAAAGAAGAAAGTACCTAATTTGAGGACAATAATGGCGGCCGGAAGCTCAGTAGTAATGGCGGTCGGAAGCTCAGTAGTAATGGCGATCGGACGAGATGAAGACGATGAAGACAGTTTGAAAAATGAAGAGAAAGCGTTAAGAGAGAGAGAAAGAAGAGAGAGAGTGGAGAAATGAAAAATGACGTAATAATTGGTAAGGTTGGTTTTTGTGGGGTATATATAGTGACACGTGGCATCATCTGGTGAGCCTACAATTTTTAGATCCAACGGTTTAGAATGTGTCCAGCCGCCTCATACTAAGAACGGTTTAGACTAATTACTTTGTTTTCATGTAGGTTTTCATCGTCTTTCTTAGCAATCAAGCACAGTCGATTTAGGTCCTTTCGTTCTTTCCTGTTTTCCTGTTTTCAAGACTAATTACTTTGTTTTCCTGTTTTTTCCTACTTTTGTGAAACTGATACTTAGTTTTCTGCAACTTCAAACGTTTGTGAAACTTAGAACTTGTTTTGTGAATTTCTGTCTTTTTTGGTGACTTTTAGAGCTTGTTTCGTGAACCTAGAACATAATATGCTGAAACTTGCTGCTAAATGTTAGAAATCACCTGTTTTGCTCTTCAAATTATTGTGTGAATCTTACAGCTTCTTTTGTGATTATTTAAAACCTTTCTGTCTTGTTTTGTTAATTCTTATGTATTACATATACATTGACACCTATGTGTGGTTGTCGGACTTGTTAGAGTTGAATGTGATCCTTTTAAAAGGACAGAATGCTTGTACTCTTTCACTTACTCCTTTTTTCATTGCAGTGTTCATTGTAGTGTTCAATATGTAGTGTTCAATTTCTTTTCCTTACGAGTTTCTATTTCTACTTTTCTTCATTGTAGTGTTCAATTTGTGATGCTTGTAGGTTACTTTCTGGTTTCTAATACTTATACATAGCCAATTATGGAAAATTGGTGCAAGGGGTGGGTAGTCAATATCTTCCAAGAAGATCAAGCACTTTTTGGCCAGAATTATGTAAGAGAAAAAAAAGAGGCTATGACTTTCTCATTTGATCCCTTAGTGAATGTTCAGCTCACTAACTACCGTTATCAACCCCAACTTGATGTGTTCAATAATCAAGATCTAATGAATAACATTTTCAATCGAGTTACTGATGAGTGTTTCGTCGTCAAAACAAACATAAAAAATAAACCCTATATAAGTAGTATAAAGGGGTCGAATCCACGAGGATGGAGGGGTCAACTACAAGTTCGATCGAGTCCTATTCTAGCCTAACAAAGGTTGGATTGGAAGATTAACTAAGAACTAGAAAATGCAAGTAATCGCTAAATAATGCGGTAAAGACAATTAAGGGAAAACTAAGGTAAAGGGTTCACCTTAGGGGGATTAATGGGTTAGTCTAGTAATTAGCAAATGGGTAATAAATTCGAGTAGAATTAATTGCTAATGTCTCAACAATTAATAATCATCAACAAAGCCATCGCATTTGTCTCAAATCACTCATATAAACACTAGTCTAATCATCTCTACCACCGTCGCTTAAGAGATAATCAAACGATACTTGATAAAATGGGCAACTTTCGTTTACACATTTCATCAAACACCTAGTGTGCATATGGGTAATACCCAAATTATTACCACAAGTCTACTAATTACCCAACTAATTATCCCACATAATCCCCCCTTAGGCTCCCCCTAAACCCTAGAGGGAAACTACTCACTCATGCTAAGGGAAATCAAACAACTAAAGGCAATTAATAATGAAATGAACATCATGCTAAGGAAATGAATAATTATAACAATCAAATGATAAACAATAAACTAGAAATGAAAATAAATTGCATAAATAACAAAAAGATGAGAAATTTATACCAACAAAGCTTGTATTAATGAATAGGGAGAATGTCTTCACCCAAAATCTTCAATACAAACCCAAAACTATGATAATTCTACTAATAAAGACTAGATCTACTAACTTGAATTTGAGAAATTAAACTTAATTAGGGAACGATTAAGAGAGTAATTAATGAGTAATAGAGGTTACAAATTATCTAGGGTTTTGTGCTAAGAGATAATGAAAAGCTGCTTACAAAATATTAGGGGGGGGTATATATAGGTATCTCGAAAATTAAGAAATAAATTAGAAGAGAAGGCGAAAATGCGGAGTTGTGTTCCTGGCCGGTCGATCGGCCGCCGACCCTCTGACCGGCCGGGAGCACATCATTGTCTTCATTTTTCACGTCTTCAAAATTCTTCTAAGTATGAATAGGGGGTCCCGGCCGGGTGCCCGGCCGCCGGCCTCCCACCGGCCTAGAACACCTTTTCATTCTCATGAGCTTACTGATGTAGTGCAGGCCGGGTAGGCGACCGACCGCCGGTCGGCCGGCCGACGCTACCTGGGCCATTCCTTCTCCTTCTCTTTTTTCTTTCCTTTGTGAGTGAGTGGTCTGTGCCGGGTGGCCGGCCGCCGGTCGGTTGGCCGGCCTGCGCCACCTGACACTTGTTTTCCTCATTTCTTCAACTCATCTCCGAATCCCGACTCGTGCAAGACCTTTATGCTCCGATTTCTTCATTTCCGCCTTAATTCCTACAAACTAAGATCGACATCCATAGCACGGGAAATCGGGAAGCAAAATGCAATCAAGGGCACGCAAATCCGTGTAAACGGACCAAAATGGGGATGAAAATGAAGGGGAAAATGTGACTAATTAAATGCTTATCAGTTACTTCTTACCATGAGAAGGCAAACATGGCGTTGGTCTGTAGGAATTGGTGCCAGCTTTTCCTCATACACCCTAGAGCACCGCTCATTCTACTTGCACATGGGATTTCTCTCCATATCAATGATGTCAATGGTGTGAGAATTATTCGTAGGGTCGTAGAATAATTTATAAAAGATGCAAGTGCTTTATGACTGAAAATGTGGGAGCTCAAGTTCTCTTGCATTGTCAGCAAGAGCAAAATCCTTTCCAAAGAGAACACCTTAGCGCTCTCGATGATACTGCACTCGCACACGTCAATGAGTTGCTTCATCATTTATCTATGTCATCTCCGGACCGTGACATAGCAGTTGCTGTTTCAACCGAGTTATTAACTCGGGCAACCTTATCTTATATGGATTTACCTCTCTTGCTCGATCTATAGGACAACTGCTCAACTTTATCATTTTTGCCATGGTAGTGTCTTTTGTAATTAAATGTATCAAGCCAACCTCTTGTATAATTATGTAGTTGTTTGGTTATATTTTGGATCTTGTACAACTCAGATCATGTATGGATGATCTGTTTTATTAATGAAGTCTATTGTGTAATTAAATGTATCAAGGTAAAATTTTGTATAATTATCTAGTTGTCTGTTTACATTTTGGATCTTGTACAACATTTGTATAATTATCTAGTGATGAAAGTCTTTTTCCTTATTTTGGATCTTGTACAACATTTGTATAATTATCTAGTTCTCATGATGCCACATAATTTGTGAATCTCAGACCTTATTATGTGAATCTCATGATGCCACTATCAGAGAAACAAATTCAAGCTATCCAAGAAATGAGATTTGGTTCTCTATTGCTTCTTCAAACAAAGAAAGTTCTGGGAAGCTTGGCATATTTGCTAGTTTCGAATTATGACCCGATTAAAGGATGCTTGTTGGACGGGAAGCTTCCGATTTTAGAGGAAGATATATATCTTTCCCTGGGATTACCAATGGGTCCAAATGTCGTCATTGAAGCGTCTAATGGAGATAAGTGCCCTGTTTATCTGTCTGTTTTGGAGAAGTTCAAAAGTCAATTCGGCAATGATTCCATTGATGTCAAAGACATTCTGGCTAAGCTCCCTACACAAAAAGAAGGCGGAGATGATTTCAAGTGCAATTTCATCATTTACATTTTCTCCGCTCTTTTAGGGGGTGTTGTAGGGAATCAAGCCAGTTTGAAACTTCTTAAAAGTTTGGCAAACACCGACTCGATCTCTGATTTCAACTGGTGTAACTTCATCAAAAGGAAGTTGGCTAACCAAGTTCAGTCTTGGCAAAAGGAAGAGTTCGAGGCCAAACAGTTGAAAGAAAACTGGTTTGGTGGCCCAACTATGGCCTTGGTTTTTGTTTATCTAGACCGGTGTGTCTTCAAATCACGCCTTGTTAGTCGCCAGTTTCCGACACTCTCCACCTGGACAACAGAAGCTATATCGAAGAGAATTAATGATGAACTGAACGACAAAAATTCTAAGACGAGAACTTTCGGCAGGGGTTCTGTTGAGCCTCCACTTGTAATGAGTCAGCATATGCCACATGCACCTTCTTCGCTTCTTAAAATTGAATTTCGGCAGACTTCCAAAAGTCTTGGTGCTCCTTCTTCTGAACATCAACAACCTGAGCAACAAGAATCTGAACATGCTGAAACTGCTGCTCCTGCTGTATCTAGCAATTTAGGCAGTGCTAGTGAGTTTGTTGATAAATTTGCGGAATCAGCAAAGGTCTTGGCTCAATCCTTTTTGCAGTACAAAAGTCTTGCTAGTCAAGCTCCCATCAAGCAAGACAGGCTCATCAACCTTCTTCAATCAAAGTTGCCATCAGTGACAGACCTTACCTCAATGGCAATGCCTGAAGTGTTTGTCCCAAAATCAATTCTGAAATGCAATCAAATTGATAATGGCCTCTATTTGCTGAACATATTGGAGAATTACAAAGGGAACAAAACTAATTCTCTAATAACCGTAAATACTGTAAGTTTTCTTTTCAACATCTAATTTAATTTTTATACATTTGCACCAACTTTGGTTTTTTTTGCATTAATAGGAAGCTCAGCTCAGGCGCTTTGCATTGAGGGTGTGCCATCAAATTGCTACATGCTCTGGGAACCTATCCAAAGAAATAGTCGAAAAAGATGCACTAGAATTGAGTTCCTCTCTGGGACTACCTTTCACTGACAAGGAATTGGTGAATTGTGTTGGGAGAAGAACAAAGGCAATTGCATAGTAATGTCATGCTTTTTCTTTGATTTTTTTTTTTAAAAAAAATTGTGAGAGATATATGTACTAATTGCATTTGTTCAATAATTAAGTGAGGTTCTGGTGTCCACTCCGTGGATGGATGTCACTAGAGATGCGTTGCAGGCCCTTACATCGCGTGGGCTTGTTATGGATCAGGTAAATATTATGCACGTTTCCTTATTTGGTGAATCTCAGACCTTATTTTGTGAATCCTAGATCTTAGTTTGTGAAACTAAGTTGATTTCGTGAAACTGGATGATTCACTCGATGTCTCTTTTTCCTAACACAATTTTATTTTGTAGATCATTGATATTGTTGGGATTAAGCGCACAATGGGTAGATCAAATGTGCTTTACTTGCCAACAACAGTATTTGTGAGCGTCAAATCCTTTAGACGTTGATATTCAAGTATTTTGCATTCTTAAATTTGTTTCGAAAAAATTGTACAAATTGCCTTTTTGTGAGATGCAGGCTGTTGATGCAGAGACTAACCCGGAGATTTGGGGTCAATACATAAAGCCCCAATACACTCCAGCTGATGGTAGCCATATCGACATGGTCAGTTCTACTATTCATTTTGTTATTTATTTACTGCTGTTCACAAGTATTGTTGATTGGTTTCTGATGTACATTTACTTTCTCAGGTTTTTATTCCTTTCCATAGCAAGAAGTGGAAGCATTGGTGGGCTTGTATCTGCGACTTAAAGCAGGGAAAGAATTTCATCCTTGACTCTATGCAAAGTATAAATGTAGATGAAGACAACAACCATGCCTCAGAGATTGTATGATTTTTTTCCAAAATATTTGTTTTTAATCTTTTAAAAGTATACCCCGAAAATATATTTGATCTTTTATTGCCTTTTTCTTTTCAGTTGTTCAACGTTTCAACTATTCTTGGAGAGTCTTTCAAATCTTTGCAGTACATGCACCTTAATGAAGTTGTCAATTTGGATGTTCCTCAACAAACAACAAGGTATGTCAATCTGGGTTAGAGCTTGTTTTGTGAATCTGAGACTTTTTTTTGTGAATCTCAGACCTAATTATGTGAATCTCAGACGATCTTATTATGTGAATCTGAGACTTTGTTTTGTGAATCTCAGACCTAATTATGTGAATCTCAGACCTTATTATGTGAATCTGAGGCTTTGTTTTGTGAATCTCAGACATTATTATGTGAATCTGAGACCTTTTTCTGTGAATCTGAGACCTTGTTTTGTGAATCTCAGACCTAATTATGTGAATCTCAGACATTATTATGTGAATCTGAGACCTTTTTCTGTGAATCTGAGACCTTGTTTTGTGAATCTCAGACCTAATTATGTGAATCTCAGACCTAATTATGTGAATCTGAGACCTTGTTTTGTGAATCTGAGACTTTGTTTTGTGAATCTGAGACTTTGTTTTGTGAATCTCAGACCTTATTATGTGAATCTGAGAGTTTGTTTTGTGAATCTAGTTATGATTGTGGAGTTTTTTTGCTGAAGTGGTTGAGTGCATTAGATGATCAAAGTTTATGGACGAAAAGTGACTATTTTGAGGTAAGTTCATTAGTATACGAAAATAAAGCCGTATATTCCACAAATATTAGGAGCATGAATATATTTCATTAATATACGTCACTCTTTGCAGAATTTTCCAGAATATCGAAAGTCTATAATGTTGGAACTTCTCAAATGGGATAAAAATACGAAAAGGTACACTTCGTTATATTTCATTAATATACGAAAAATAACGTGAATTTCATTCCTTCATAACTTTGCTGAATATTTCGTAATTAAGTATATTGTACTTGTTTTTGTTTGTGTAGGTTTTCACTTATTGATAAAGCCAAGAAATGAGCCTTCAAAGCAAACGTTAATCGAAGGAATTTTTGTTGAAGCAAACGTGAATTTTTGTTGAATGCATTGTATTAAATTTTCATTGTAGTCCAATTAACATTTCCAATTAAATGTATTTAAAGTTTCCAATTTCAATATTTGAGTTTGATGACGATTCCTTTGCAAGTCGCAAACCAATGCAAGGGCCATATCTATGTTCATAACAACCAAATGACAACATGGCTAACAAAATCCAATAGATTCATATGAAAACAATTGACATCAAATTCTGTTAAAAAAAAATCATAATCATAATAATCGACATCAACATCGTAAACCATTGAAAATGAAGGAAAAGGATAGGATTGAGAAGTTGCCTAGACAACCTACAGTTAATTTTTAGCAACACTCTTCTTCTTCGTGTTCTTCGTCTTCTACCAATTCATATTAAAAGGTCTGACATTCACAAAATAAGCTCTGACATTCACAAAATAAGCTCTGACATTCACAAAATAAGGTCTGACATTCACAAAATAAGGTCTGGCATTAACAACAAAAGTTTCAGACCTTCTCTGTTCACAAATCAAGGTGAACATAGAAGTCTCAGAATATTATCTTCTATGTTCACATATCAAGCTCTAAGTTTCACAAAATCTTGTCGAAGTTTCCCAAAATCAAGATAAGAGAAAGAGTTAATCAAAGTAAACGTAATAAAACTTGTGCTCCTTCCATCGTCATCATGCTCACATCGCCATCATTCTCTACACTCTTCTTCTTCCTCTTCTTCGTCTACTCTTGATGTATCACCCTGTTAAACAAAGTGTCACAAAACAAGCTCTAAGATTCATATTCACAAAATAAGCTCTGAAATTCACCAAATAAGAAAAACAACAAAAGTTTCAGAACTTGTTCACAAATCTAGGGCTAAGTTTCACAAAATCTAGTCGAAGTTTCACAAAATCAGGAGCTAGATTCACATTTCAGAACTAAAAAAGCAGAAGTGAAACTAAAATCACATACTTGATCTTCGGGAGGAAGCTCTGCAAAAGCATTTGGACAATTCCTTTTATCATGGTGTGACATACGTTTACACTTAGCACACAACCTTTTTGGTTTTTTTGCCTTCATAATTGCCTTATTTTTGCCACTCACCAATGTTTTACCACTACCCTTATTCTTAGAGACCTTAGGTGGTAGGATCTTGACTTCTTTTGGAACCTTGCAGTTCATAAGGACCTCCAATTCCTGTTCCTTTGTCAAAGGCTTTGGGTTTGGCTCCAACTTCTTTCGGAATTCTCTAATTAGCTCAGCAAACTCTCTTAGATCGGAATCTTCTTTAGTTTTTAGGATACCAAGAGTTGCATATATCTCAGACCAGACACGAGGCATTCCAAATTTCTTATTAGCAGCAGAATCGTAGTTTTCCAGAAGGTTTCCGTTCGAATCATGAACTGGGTTTCTGAGTGCATCCTTTCTCCATCTACGCAAGATGTATTTCTCAGGTATTTCCTTAAACTTCGCTGAGCAAATATAGATGATGTGGCTGCATAAAATACCTTTCCTTTCAAACATTTTACATGAACAACTTACATCCAGTGTTCTCATATTGTACTCAACCGCATACCTCTTTCGCTTGTTCGCGTCCTCAACCATTGAAACCTCAAAGTTAGTTACTGGATCTGGTGGGGTATATCCACAGACACTACTCGCATTTATCGAAAAATGAACCTCCTTTTGGAACTCTGGGAACACTTCATGCGTATAGACCCTCACTGCTTGATTTTGACCCGAATTTTGTTTCAGTCATTGAACTATCGCTCTGTGCTTCAAGAAGCTTTAGATGGTGCCTTTGTTGGTCCATGGCACTCTCAAATCTCATCCAAAATTCCACGAGAGTCCCATATTTATTTTCAAATCTCTTGAAGAAGCTATTCGTACTCTCTGATCTTTGTGTGGTTTTTAAAATGTTTCCCATTGGCACATTCCTGAAATAAGCGGTATCCACTGGTCTCGTTCTGCAAACTTGTCAGTCAACCATTTATGTCCTTCTAACGAGAACTCACTCATGACCTTATCCCAATTCTCTTCAAATTCCTCAGGCTCCATGTCGTTATTCCAGACAACATTGTTCAGACGGCTTAAGAACTCAGTTTCTTTGCAAATTTTTCTCCCAACCTTGTCTGTTACTTTTTTCATAATGTGCCACATGCAAAAGGGATGTCTAGCTTTTTTGAACACGGCTGCAAAATCACAAAATCACATTATCTCATATTTTCAAGATCATTTTTTAATCTCATATTATGTCATAATGTGCCACATGCAAAAGCTATGTCTAGCAAATGATGTCTCTCGATTCACCAAAAAGTATAACTAAATGATTTCACAAATTTGGAGGTCCAGGTTTCACAATATTACCAACTAGTTTCACAATATAAACTCCAACATTCGCG
>JAIUZE010007545.1:0-17777 GCA_022085475.1 Heliosperma pusillum | reverse complement strand
CAAAAAGTCAATCCATGCAAGCAACCTGTTCATTCATGAAAAAACATGAACGCCACAGTCAGTGGGGAGTAACTCCGGGTTCTCCCAGCCATATCACCTTTAACGTACATATAAGGAAATACAAAAGTAAAGCATGCATATATAAATATACATGTGAGATACAATAAGAATAGATAGGCAATACAAGATATAATGATAAGATCATATGGAAATCAAATCCGAACCATCATGCTATTCAAAGACTCGGGAAAGACACTCTTAGGCAATCGAATACGCTCACTAGGGCTTACATCTCACCGTTAGCGGTATAAGATTGATAAGATTGCGACTCGACAGACAAACCAGTCAAGTCATGCGATGATCACATAATATCCAACATATTATCATCCATTCACGAACCAAGACATTGACGGTGTCCAATCATGCAATGACCATGAACAATATCATGAAATCACGCATTCAAAGACGACTCAAGACGACATCTCTCACGGTAAATGAAACGCACTAGCATCGTGTACATGGCAAGTATGATTAACAGGCATCCACGGGATAAGCATTTCCCTGAACTCATACACGATGCTACATTTCGTATATGTAGACTAATTTCCTCCTGGTAGCACGACGATAATAAATATCCGGTCCTAGTCTAAATCTGGCCAGAATCTCGGAATAAACCATTTTTCGATTCGACATGCGATAAACGTTTCGCATCCAAGACTCGGTCTTACAATATATATGCCGAGTACCCCAAATTCGGTAGATCAATTCACGAAAGAGGCGGAAAAGAGCTCAAGCCTCATAACAAGCGGTACGCTACATGCAAATAACACAACCTCGCAAGTACACAACATTTGACGGCCGGGTCGATCAACGCATATCGTTCAACTCCCAACAACGTCGTCGTATGCCCACTACACATGCAATTAAGCAGTAGGATACCTCTCCGTTCCGACATTCCAGCCTTACGAACGGGAAGGTAGCCAAGGGAATGAGAATACAAAGCACAAAACAAAATAGTGCTCAAACCGTAACATTTGTAAAAACCGACTCAAAGTGGGGACATATCGAAAACCATCACGAAACATGTGATACAAGCGAATAAGATATCGTATATCCAAAACATGAATATTATAAGTCACTACGTAAAATTATACGATAAACGGATCATGCGAACTATTATAAATTACGAGTTTTAGAAGTTAAAGGAAAAATATACAGCCGTGTTCCAGGCCGGGCAGGAGGGAGGCGGCCGGTGGGCCGGCACAGAACACAAGGCAAAATTCCTAAATCATAGAAAAACAGAGAAAGTGGTCCAGGCCGGTCAGTGGACCGGCGGCCGGTCGACCGGCACAGAGCCCCTCTTTATACAAATCCAAACTTTCCAAAGGTGTTACTGATGTGTTCCCAGCCGGTTGGCAGACCGGCAGCCGGTCGACCGGCCAGGAGCACCAGTTCACCCGTGAGCCTTGCTCACTTAACCAATTCAATCCAATTCTCATATATACTTCTAATAATCATCAACAATCAATATATATCATCAACATTCATCATATAACATCATCCATTAATCATAGCATGATTTCTAATCTTCCTAATCGTATTCTAAATACGATTTCTAGCATATAAACATGTAAAACACGTAAATGATACCGAGTAACCCTTCACCGTTACCTTTAAGCGTCTCTACTAATAGTCAAGCTCCTCTTCTATAAGGAAATAGTCTTTGTCGGGATCTTGGAGGTCACCACCTACAAATAGATCGTAAAAAGATGAATAAAGTTCATCTTGAGAAAGACGGAAAGCTTGAAAAGCAAGAAAGACGATACTTTTAATATCAATACGGATAGAGGAAGGTTAGGGAAGAAGAATAAGACGAACTTACGTAAATTCTATCAAAGAACGAAGAAACTACGCGAATTCTAAGATCGATATCAAAGAGGTAAAATTGGGTTTTCTTAGAGAGGAAGAAAGCTTGGTTTGATTTTGTGTTGAATGAATATTAGGTTAAGGAGTAGTGTGAGTTGTGTAGGAGAAAAGTCAAAGACGGTTTCAAAGTCGTGGAAAGTCAAACCCGACTCAAAAGTCAAGAAAAGTCAAACTCGCCTTAAGACGGGATTTTCATGGAATCTCGCAGAAATTCCAAATACGAACTCGGAAATTCTAAATTCGACTCGAAACATAAAAATCTTAATTAAATCTTAAAATTACTGAAAAGATTTCGTAAAATATTTCTACTAGAAAAATAGGGTACATTTCCGGGTGTTACATAAAATTACTAAAGTTACACTAGTAAAATGTCAAGAGTTACACTCGTGACATGTTAAAATTATATAATTCAAATTTATATTACCAAAACCATCTAAAAAAATTAAAGTTACACTCTAAAATATTAAAGTTACACTCAAAAATTATCAAAGTTACACTCGTAAAATGTTAAAATTATATACATTCAAATTTTTATATACAAAACCGTCTTAAAAAATTAATGTTACACTTAAAAATCATCAAAGTAACACTCATAAAATGTTCGAACTATATATATTCAAATTTTTATATACAAAACCACCTCAAAAATTTAAATTTACGCTCAAATATATTAGAGTTACACTCGAAAAGCATCAAAGTTACATTCGTAAGGTGTTAAAATTGTTTAAATTCAAATTTTTATACACAAACGGCCTTACAAAGTTAAAGTTATACTCTAAAACATTAGAGTTACATTATTAAGCATCAAAGTTACAATCATAAATCTCAGCAACTCAAAAATGATTAATTAAACGCTAGAGAGAGAAAGTTAATTAATTAGTACATAGCTTATTGATTCGTGAATAGTGTGATTTTTAATCTACAATATTATCTATCCATCCCCTTCATCCAAAGGCTAGGATGAGAATTCAAGGACTCTATGGAAATGGTGGACTCAAAAGAACAAGACTTTATACACACACACACACACACACACACACACACACACACACACACACACACACACACACACACACACACACACACACACACACACACACACACACACACACACACACACACACACACACACACACCCACACACACACACACACACACACACACACACACACACACACACACACACACACACACACACACACACACACACACACACACACACACACACACACATATATATATATATATATATAGAGGCGGGATCTCGTGAGTTGAGTTCTTACGGTGAGTTGGTACTAACAATGTGTTATTGTAGTGTTATTCTCATGTTCTCATGATTCTACAATCTTCTTATTAGGTTACTTTTTGTTTTTTTACCAAGTGTTATTCTTATGTTTATTTTTTACCTTTTTTTGTTACCACGTGTTACTGCAGTGTTATTCTTATATATATATATATTTTTTTTACTTTTTTTTGTTACGACGCGTTATTTCATTGTTACTCTTATATTTTTTTATGTTACGACGCGTTATTCTAGTGTTACTCTTTTTTTTTACCACGTGTTATTCTAGTGTTATTCTTATATTTTTTTTTTAGTTTTTTTTGTTACGACGTGTTATTCCAGTGCTACTCTTATATTTTTTTTGTTAACACGCGTTATTTCAGTGTTAACCCTATTATTTTTTTGTTTCGACGTGTTATTCCAGTGTTACTCTTACCTTATTTTTTTGTACTTATTTTTGTTACCACGTGTTATTCTAGTGTGATTCTTACATTTTTTTTAGTCTTTTTTTGTTACCGCGTGTTATTTCAGTGTTACTCTTACGTTATTTTTTTTATAATTTTTTTTTGTTACTGCGTGTTATCCTAGTGTTACTCTTACGTCATTTTTTTTACTTTTTTTTAACCGCATGTTATTCTAGTGTTATTCTTACGTTATTTTATTTTTAAAATCTTTTTGTTACCGCGTGTTAATACAACTCCTACGTCATTTTTTTTTACTTTTTTTTCTCGCATGGTATTCCAGTGTTATTTTTACATTTTTTTTGTTATCACGTATTATCGAGTGTTACTCTTATGTTAATTTTTGTTACCACATCTTATTCCACTGTTACTCTTATGTTTATTTTTTTTCCTTTTTTTGTTATCACGTGTTATTCCAGTGTTACTCTTATATTATTCTGGTGTTATTATTGTGTTACTGTGTTGTTACTACGGTGTTATTCTTGTGTTACTGTGTTGTTACTCCGGTGTTATTCTTGTGTTAATGTGCGGTTACTCCGGTGTTATTCTTGTGTTAATGTGTTGTTACTCCGGTATTATTCTTGTGTTATTGTGCTGTTAATCCGGTGTTATTCTTGTGTTAATGTGTTGTTACTCCGGTGTTATTCTTTTTTTTTGGTACAAGGTCTTATTCTTATATTATATTTTTACTTTTTTTTCTACGACGTATTATTACAGTGTTATTCTTATAACTTTTTTTGATACTACGTGTTATTCTTTTTTTTTGTTTGTTACTACGTGTTATTCTAGTGTTATTCTTATATTATGTTTTTACTCTTACGTCATTTTTTTTACTTTTTTTCTACCGCACGTTATTCCAATGTTATTTTTACGTTATTTTTTTTCTTCGTTACCGTGTGTTATCCCAATGTTACTCTTATGTTATTATTTTTTTTTTACATTTTATGTTACCTCGTGTTATTCTACTGTTACTCTTACTTTTTTTTGGACTTTTTTTTTACCACCTTATATTAACGCGCTAATGTAAACTCTTTATTCTAATATTAGTTATAGGAAACTCAAATTGTAAAAATTGACTAACATAAATCAACATAATTATTATAGGAAAGTGAAATGAGTACAACTAATAGCTATACCAATTTTTACATCAAATCTACCCTCACTTTTCTACACATCAACTCATAATGAGTGAACTTCAAACGCATCAATAGGCAATCCACCTTCCAAACAATGAATGACAAGTGCAAGTTAACCAAACGACTCGGACTCGAACACTTCTTGTAGAGCCCAACCAGGCTGCCCGAAACCACTAGCAGTACCTCTCATCACGAAACTGCTGTTAGCATTGTAACAGCGAACACGAAGTACATCGCTTCATTCGCTTGGCCAACATCAGGCGAGTGGCGAGCCAGTAGCATCGATGCGGCACTGATGGCATAAAACGCCTCACCAGCTAATCATAAGTCATATACGAAACCCGTCTTTGATTCAAATGTTAATCGTCCTCCCAAAGAGACTCAAAAGGTAATATATCAGCACGACAAGCTTCTATAACTTGCAAAATCAAGTACATAAGACCAATTTTCTCGAACTTTGTTGCATCAATAAATCTCCATCTCCTCCTTCAACTGTTATCTCGTTAAACCTTTTCGCCAAACCACCACCGCTACCGGAAACTCTAATCTTCGCTGCGGTATATATAACATCATTGTTTTTGGAGCATCCGACGGTGACGGCTGTGATTGCGTCGTTGATGAAAAATTCATAATCGCCTTTGATTTCGCCAATGACTTCATCTCTCCTCTATCCAACATTAAAACTAACATTTCATTTTATTCAACTACTGGAGAACACTAGAATTGGAGAAAATAACTCCATGAATAAAATTGATTTGATAATTTCAATTTAACTAATTAAGATAAGACTTTGTAAATTTGCGGATGAAATCAATAAACTGATTGACCTTAGATTGCCAAAGAAATAAAAAAAAAGTTCATTAGGAATCTATGGTCTGAATGAAATGCAGAAATAGATGATGGAATATAATTGATCTCTTATGATTTGATGTTTAAGAGTTTAAAACATAAAATAAATAACATAGAAGAAAAAGTGGAGAAACAAAAGTCATAAGATTACCATAGATTTGAAAAATTATGATGAATCAGGAAGACAAAAAGACCAAAAAATTAGAGTAACAATGGAGTAATAGAGAGAGAGAGCGCATCCGGAAATTTGATCCGAAGAGAGAGAAAGAAATGACCAGAAAATTTAGGAGAATAAGGTTATATATGACGCGTGACATTGAATCTGAACCATTGATCTCTGATATAATCTAATGGTTCATATTTGTGAGTACAAACTCACCATAAGACACTAGACTCACAAGAACCCAACACTATATATATATATATAAATGAGATCATGTAAGTCCGCCTTTTTTAGTTGAGTTCCTAAGTCCTAATTTATACCATTGGATCAAACAAATCAAGGGTCAAGATTAAAACAAAATTAGAAGGCTGCATCTAAAAGCTTCCAAATCCAGCAAACCCTAATCACCAAATCATTCTCACTTCTCTTTCTTCTTCCCTTCTCTCTCTTCCTCTCATCTGGAGTGTAAACTACTAAGGTTTACAAGTTTTGATGGATGCTAGACTAGGTTCACTTAAACTGAAAACAACTCAATTAGAAATGTAGGCTGTTTTAGAGAGATTGGTTTATATTGACTAAAGTTCAAGGGATATGACTTAGAGAAACTCCCCTACAACAAGGCACAAGAGAAGGGACTCAAAGACTAGTTGTGAGACAGGTTTAAAGTGATACAGCCAAGCACAAACACCCTAGACTAGACTCAAACAGCAAGCAAGTTAACCACAGCAAGGCACAGATATAACTTGACTCACAAGACAAGGCACTAATCAAACACCTTGAAGATGTATCAGGCTTGTTTCAAACTACAGCTCTTAGCACAAGTTTGATAGATTTGAGGGATTTCTCAAAGTTAATTCATTCATAAAAGTCTGACTAAAACAACATACAAGACCTCCTTATATAGGGAGGTTGATATCTTGTGAGCCATTGGATGTAAAGACCATCCAAGGGCCAGCTTAGGATCTAAACTACTACAACAGATACTAATTAAGAGCCTCACAATAGGACGAGCTCAACAAATATAAAGTACAGACACAAGACACAAAAACAGACTGAACAAAAGAAAGCAAATAAAGCAGTTTTGGAGTTTTCATGAAATGGAAATCTGTTGTTCTTGTTGCCTTGCTGCTTTGCCTGGATGTGTTGCTGCTCCTTGGGACTCTGTACTCTTATAAGAACTTAGATAAGACCTGCCTTGGACGAGGAAAAGTTGACTTAAGCAAAAGGAAGCCACAATCTGACTTGTACCTTCTCTGTTTTAATTGTTTACTGGACTCTAGCTTGGGGTGTCTGTTTCATGAGTTTTTGCTAGACTTCAAAAGGGGTTGTCCTGGACAAACTTGTAGTTTAGTGGGTTGGCTTGATGGTAGGCCATGGTGGGGGTGGTTGGGATGCCCTGGTGTACCTCCTAGATGCTGGGTTTGTTGATTGGTCTGCCTGGTCCTGAATGGCTTTGTTTCTGTCTTGTGTGGGTAATGTGGGTTGTGTTGGGGCTTGGCATGGGTTGCTGAGCCCTGGACTGTCTTCCTCACTAGTGTGGCTTGGCCTGGCTTGATCTTGGCTTGTCATAGCTTGTTGTTTGGACCTTGTAACTCGAGCTTCCATCTGAGGGGTCCTTGGGGTCAGGCTTGTCTTGTTTGTGGCTTGATCATCAAGGCCCCTTGGGTGAGCTCCTGCTGCAGCCTCCCCAGGTTGAAAAGGGCTTGACCTTAAGCCTGTGTCTTCCTCTCCCTCAGAGTCTTCATAGAAGGGACTAAGATCTCCAACATTGAATGTTCCATGAACTGCATACTCTCCTGGTAAATCAATTCTGTAGGCATTAGGACCTATCTTTTCTATGACTTGAAAGGGACCATCTGCTCTTGGCTCAAGCTTATTCTTTCTCTTGGAAGGGAACCTTTCTTTCCTTAGGTTGATCCACACTAAATCTCCTGGTGCAAAGTCTTTCTTGGCCTTAGGAACCTTGGCATTCTTCTTGTATAGATTATTGGTTTTCTCAATTTGTTTTCTGACTGACTCATGGAGTTTTAGCATTTGTTCCACCCTCCTCTTGGCATCATAGTGGATCTCTGACCTGCACACATTAGACAAATTCAAAGGCATTAAGGGGTTAGTACCATAGACCACTTCAAAGGGGGAGTGGCATGTGGCTGCTCATGGAGCTCTATTGAAAGAGAACTCTGCTTGAGCTAGCTTTAAGTCCCAATCCTTGAGAGATTTGCTGACTATACACCTCAAAATCCTTCCCAAGGTCTTGTTGGTCACCTCAGTTTGGCCATCTGTTTGAGGATGATGGGAGGTACTAAACAACAACCTAGTGTTAAGCAGTTTCCACAATGTTCTCCAGAAATGACTCATAAACTTTGTATCTCTGTCAGATACAATAGTCCTTGGAACTCCATGTAACCTCACCACCTCATCAAGGTATAGCTATGCTACACTCACAGCATCCTCAGTCATCTTACAAGCAATGAAATGTGCCATCTTACTGAACCTATCCACAACCACCATGATAGAATCTTTCCCTCTTGCTGTCCTAGGCAATGCTACTATGAAATCCATGCTTACATCTTCCCAAGGTCTACATGGGACTGGTAGGGGAGTGTAAGGTCCTGCTTGAAAAGAACTCTTGGCCTTTTGACAAACTCCACACCTTCTGAGTACTATTTGGACTTCCCCCATCATCTTAGGCCAGTAAAACTGATCTTGCAGTATGTCCACAGTCTTTTGAACTCCAAAGTGTCCTCCAAGGCCACTTCCATGCACTTCCTTGATCAAGAGACTCCTATAAGATCCTCTGGGGACACACAACTTGTTTCCTTTGACAAGGAATCCATTTTGTAGAGTGTAGGGTGAATCAATGGTCCTTGCTCCCTCTTTCTGTGCTAACCAATCCTCTGCAAAGTCTGGATCTTCCTGATACATGTCCTTCATGAACTCAAAGCCAAGGACCCTTTGCTCCATGGTTGATAGCAGAGTGTACCTCCTAGACAATGCATCAGCCACCACATTTTGTTTGCCCTCTTTGTATTTGCTAGAAAAGGTGAATGACTGGAGGAACTCCACCCACTTAGCATGCCTATGACTGAGCTTATGCTGGCCTCCTATGTACTTCAATGCCTCATGATCAGAGTGTAAGACAAAAGGCTTGGGCTTCAGGTAATGACTCCAATGCCTCAGAGCTCTGACAAGAGCATAGAACTCTTTGTCATATGTAGAATAGTTCAGTTTAGCTCCACTTAGCTTCTCACTGAAATAAGCTACAGGTTTCTTCTCTTGGATAAGGACAGCTCCAATCCCTACTCCACTTGCATCACATTCAACCTCAAATAGGCTGTTAAAGTCTGGCAACCTGAGGATAGGTGCACTGCACAAGAGTTTCTTCATGTGTTTGAAAGCTTGCAAAGCATTCTCAGTCCAAGTGAACTCTCCCTTCTTCATGCATTCAGTGAGGGGTGCTGCAATGGTGCTGAAAATCTTAATGAATCTTCTGTAGAAGGATGCTAAGCCATGAAATCCTCTTACTTCTGTGATATTCCTAGGAACAGGCCAAGACTGGACAACAATAATCTTATCTAGATCAACTGAAATGCCTCTACCAGACACCACATATCCTAGAAACTTGACTTCCTCAGTCATGAAAGTGCATTTCTCAAGCTTCCTAAAGAGCTTGCTTTCCTTAAGTATTTCAAACACAGCCTCAAGATGCCTCAAATGATCATCCTTGCTCTTGCTGTAGATGAGAATATCATCAAAGTATACCACCACAAAACTCCCTAGGCAAGGTCTAAGCTCTTCTGTCATTAATCTCATGAAGGTACTTGGGGCATTTGACAGGCCAAAGGGCATGACAAGCCACTCATAAAGGCCATGCTTTGTTTTGAAGGTTGTCTTCCACTCATCTCCCTCCCTGATCTTCAATTGATGGTAACCTTGCCTCAAATCAATCTTAGAAAAGAACCTTGAGCCACTCAGCTCATCCAACATGTCATCAAGCCTAGGTATAGGGAACCTATACTTCACTCTGATGTTGTTGATAGCCCTGCTATCTATGCACATCCTCCAAGTCCCATCCTTCTTAGGAACCAATAAAGCAGGCACAGCACATGGACTTAATGACTCCCTTACAAACCCTTTACTCATCAACTCTCCAACTTGCTTCTGCAGCTCTTGTGTAGCCTTAGGATCACATCTATAGGCTGGTCTATTAGGTAGTACAGACCCTGGCACAAGGTCTATCTGGTGTTCAATTCCTCTCAAAAGGGGTAAGCCATCAGAAAGTTCCTCTGGAAACACTTCCTTGAACTGATCAATGAGGGGCTTAACTTCTGTAGGGATTACCTTAGACTCCTCTTCCTGAACTTCTTTTGATAGCAGCATTAATATAGGTTGCTCTTCACTACACTCTTTGATCATTGCTGACTCAGATAGAAACAAAACTCCACTAAAGTCGTCAGCCATACTTGGACTCCCATAGCTCTTCTGATGTGGTGGCAAGGGGGCTAATGTCACCTTCCTGCTCCCATGCTTGAAGAAATAGGTGTTGCTTCTTCCTTGGTGTATGAAGCTTTTATCAAAATCCCATGGCCTTTCTAATAACAAGTGACAGGCATCCATTGGAACCACATCACACAATACCTCATCTTTGTACACACTTCCAATGGAGAATGGGACCATACATTGCTTATCCACCTTAACCTCTGCTCCCTTACTCAGCCATCTCAACTTATAGGGATGAGGGTGCTCTTAAGTGCTCAACTTCAGCTTATCAACCATAGTCACAGAGGCCACATTGGTACAATTACCTCCATCTATAATAAGGTTACAAACCCTCCCTTGTATGGTACATCTGCTTCTGAAAATGAGGGACCTTTGATCCTCCTCCAAAGGTATATGTTGTGAATGCATTACTCTCCATAGGACCAAGCTGTGGCCTGTGTCAGGGAGTGCCACTATTGCCTCCTGACTAGACTCTTCTTCCTCACTCATCACTTCTTCAACCTCAGGCTCATCCCTTTCATACTCAACTAGACCTTCTTTCTCCCAAGCCTCAACCTCCATTATAGTTAAGGTCTTCTTAGAAGGGCAATCCTTCCTGAAATGTCCATAGCCCTGATAATTGATATTTTGTACTGATTTATCCCCCGTTTTAGCTCGATTCCTATACGATTTATGCACTTTGTTAAGTGATTAACGAGCTAATATTGCTATTCTAGTTGTTTTGCGTGTTTTGACTCGTTTTATAGGAAATGAAGCGGTTTTGCTATATTTTCCTACTTTATGGAGCAAAGACACTAGGATACGAGTTTTTAAGGAATTGATGATAGCCAGTTCACGATTTGATTACGATTCCGCTACATCTTTCCTCGATTGGACTCAATTTGGATTTTGGCTTTGAACTTTAAGAGGAAACCTCAACCCAAGTCAAGAGAAGATCAGCCCTAGCCCAATTCCGTAGTGCATTGACCAAAGACCAAGGTATAGGAATCCGTGCCTAAGATGAAAAGACGGAAAATCTAGATTACATAAAAACCCGATCGGATTGCCCAATACCCGATCGGGTATTTCTGCAAGAAGACGTTACTTGGCTCTTCTTCAATCCGAGCTTAAATGGGTGGTTTAATGCTTTGACTAGGGTACGAATTTGCAAGAGGGATCATCAGCCATGCATCCCTATAAAAGCCAATGATCATCGAAGCATCCAAGCATCCAATTATCTTTTATCTAATCTTACTTTCATATAGTCTAGTATCATCCTTACATATCTTTTAGCACACTTTCTTACAAGTTTTTATAGTTTCTTTCTTAGTATTTCTCTAGTTTTTTCATAGCTTTTGTTATTGGATATTTGTTCTTACTTTCGTTCTTATATACTCATATTCCAATTCGGTAATTCTCTAATCTTAATTTACTTATGCAATTTAGTCATCATGAATTATAATCTCACTAGTATCATTTTCATAATATTGTTGTTATTAGGAAATCAATCTAAAATTAATCTAGTAAAAACCAAAATATTATTTAGCATGTCACATTTTAATTTACCTAATCATATAATCCTAAAAATTGTTATTAGAATCATTGTTAATATAATCACCATAATCACTTTAGTATTTATATTTCATAGTTTAATTTCGTACATCTTTTTCTTGCTAATTTACTTAATCACATAATCATATAATTTAGATTAATTCTAATATTGTAAAATTTTCATTGTGTAAATAAAATAAATAGAGTTGTAATATTTGAAATGATTTACGAGTCGAATGAATTAAAAGAAGAGTAGTTACCAATTGAACCATCTAAATTGTTTCTTCCTTTGGTCGTGTCAAATTCTATAACTTTTTTTAGTGGCCATAAGCAATTGTTTGTATTAGTCATTTCTATCTTTATAACGAGAGTTGGGATAGGAATTAGGACTATCAATAGGGGTTTAGTGACTTAACCATGCTGAAAGGACGTTAGGACCCACTAAAAGGTCGGTACGAATCCGGAAGGAATATACCGCTACAAGGCCTAGACAACCATAGTAATTCTAATATTGGTATCTATGAGACTTTTAATTAATTTTACATGTATTTCTCTTTCACTATATCAACTTGATTAGTTAGCTTACTTTACCGTTTTAGATAGTTTATTTTATTGTTGCTTAGTTAGTTTACTTTATCTTCATTTTATTTGTATTCTTAGATAGTTTATTTTATTGTTATCTAGCTAGTTTATTTTATCGTCTTTCTATTCTCGTACTTAGATAGTTTACTTTATTATTATTGTCTTGTTTATTAGTTTAGTTAGTTAGACTTTCAATATTGTTATTTAAATATCGTCTTTAGATAGAATTTAGTTGCTGATATTCAGATCAGAGGGTTTCCCCGATCGGGTACGAGACAACCCGATCGGGTAAGTCTTCTGTTCTGGGTTTTTTGTTTTGCAATTTACATATTTGTCATTTACATATCATCATTTAAGTATTTGTTATTTTATTTCATGTTAATAGTTTAGACAACCATCTCAAGTGACTCGAATCTAAATGAAAACCAATCCATAGCAATTCATAAGTAACACGTACTCCCTGAGGATCGACACCCTACTTCCCTAATTACATTCCTTATGTTGTTAGCCTAAGTGCGGGTAATTATTTTTGTATCGGGACCGCGACTAAACCGACCAAGCCCTGACATTGGAAGCACCTAATTCTGTTCTCTGTCATGGAAGTGCTTGGCTTTTGACCCATGATGCCCTTTCCCTTGTCTAAGGCAGGTGGGGGTGCTGTCTTAGGGGTATCCATGGTTCTCAACCCACTGTAAGGTCTGGTTTGAAAAGGTCTAACAGGTTTTGGTGTAATAGGCTTAGTCTTCCCTATCTTTTCAATTCTCAGAGATAAGTTGACAACATCATCAAATGACCACAGAGGTTGCATCCTAACCTTGTTAGCAATGTTCTTATCTAGACCCTCTAAGTACCTAGCAATCCTTTGCTCAGGTTTCTCATTTATATCACACTGCAAGGTAAGTTGTTCAAACTCTCTCAGATAAGATTCAACAGGTTTGTCTCCTTGTTTCAACTTAGACAATTTGATAAACAGATCCTGGGTGTAATCCTTAGCAACAAACTTGTCTAGTAGTTTCTTTTTCAGTTTAGTCCAAGACTTGATGGGTTCTTTCCCTTCCCTAGCCCTTAACCCTTTCATAGTTTCATACCAAAGGGAAGCATACCCTTTCAGTTTAAGGATGACTAGCTACTTTAAAAGACTTAGAATCATTATATCCTTTGTACTAAAATATTCTTTCTACTTCTCTTAACCATTCTAACAAATCATCAGGATTAAGACTACCAGAAAACTCAGGGATATCTACCTTAAGATGCTTGTCTATGTGCCTGTGGATGGAAGCTCTGCTTCTTGTTGAGTCATCTGAGTCTGGATACTCTTCATCATCAGGTGGCCTTCCTCTGCCTCCTCCTTGGCCTCTTCCACGTCCTCTGCCTCTTCCTCCAGCAAGCAAATGGTTGCCTATTACCTGGTCCAGGGTTCTAGTTAGGGTGGTTACAATCCCAGCCAGATCCTCCATCCTTGCTTCTACTCCTGCCAGTCTCTCTTCACTCATTGGGCTATTTTTGTGTTTTTAAATGTAGTTAGGGAAAAATGAACTCACTAAGACTCTCAACCAAAGCTCTGATACCAATTTGGAGTGTAAACTACTAAGGTTTACAAGTTTTGATGGATGCTAGACTAGGTTCACTTAAACTGAAAACAACTCAATTAGAAATGTAGGCTGTTTTAGAGAGATTGGTTTATATTGACTAAAGTTCAAGGGATATGATTTAGAGAAACTCCCCTACAGCAAGGCACAAGAGAAGGGACTCAAAGACTAGTTGTGAGACAGGTTTAAAGTGTTACAGCCAAGCACAAACACCCTAGACTAGACTCAAACAGCAAGCAAGTTAACCACAGCAAGGCACAGATATAACTTGACTCACAAGACAAGGCACTGATCAAACACCTTGGAGATGTATCAGGCTTGTTTCAAACTACAGCTCTTAGCACAAGTTTGATAGATTTGAGGGATTCTCAAAGTTAATTCATTCATAAACGTCTGACTAAAACAACATACAAGACCTCCTTATATAGGGAGGTTGATATCTTGTGAGCCATTGGATGTAAAGACCATCCAAGGGCCAGCTTAGGATCTAAACTACTATAACAGATACTAATTAAGAGCCTCACAATAGGACGAGCTTAACAACTATAAAGTACAAACACAAGACACAAAAACAGACTGAACAAAAGAAAGCAAATAAAGCAGTTTTGGAGTTTTCCTGAAATGGAAATCTGTTGTTCTTGTTGCCTTGCTGCTTTGCCTGGATGTGTTGCTGCTCCTTGGGACTCTCTACTCTTATTATAACTTAGATAAGACCTGCCTTGGACGAGGATAAGTTGACTTATGCAAAAGGAAGCCACAATCTGACTTGTACCTTCTCTGTTTTAATTGTTTACTGGACTCTAGCTTGGGGTGTCTGTTTCATGAGTTTTTGCTACACTTCAAAAGGGGTTGTCCTGGACAAACTTGTAGTTTAGTGGGTTGGCTTGATGGTAGGCCATGGTGGGGGTGGTTGGGATGCCCTGGTGTACCTCCTAGATGCTGGGTTTGTTGATTGGTCTGCCTGGTCCTGAATGGCTTTGTTTCTGTCTTGTGTGGGTAATTTGGGTTGTGTTGGGGCTTGGCATGGGTTGCTCAGCCCTGGACTGTCTTCCTCACTGGTGTGGCTTGGCCTGGCTTGATCTTGGCTTGTCATAGCTTGTTGTTTGGACCTTGTAACTCGAGCTTCCATCTGAGGGGTCCTTGGGGTCAGGCTTGTCTTGTTTGTGGCTTGATCATCAAGGCCCCTTGGGTGAGCTCCTGCTGCATCATCTCTCTTTAATTACTCTCCCTCCACCCGCCTCCACCCGCCCTTCACAGCCACAACCACCCTCCTCCACCCTCGGCAGACTGCCGCACCGCCAGCCACCACGCACGACACCCATATCTCCAAGCCTCCGCCGTCCTCACACCACACCGCCGGCCACCACCCTCGGCCTCCTCCCTCCTCATTTGCCTTCGTCTTCCGGTGCCCTCCTCCCTCCTCACTCGGCCGCCCTCTTCCCGCACCCTTCTTCCTCCTCACTCGGCCGCCTTCTCTACCCTCGACCGCCTCCTTCATCCTTGCCCTCATCCTTCTTCCGGCGCCTCTTACTGAATCTACCTTTCTCCTCGCTCCTTTCTCCCTCCTCACTCTCGGCCACCCACCGTCCTCCCTCTCCCTCCTCACTTTCGGCCACCGTCCTCCTCCAACAGCCTCTTCCCTCCTTTCTCCCTCCTCACTCTCGGCCGGTTGTTGTTGTCGTTGGTTTGTTGTTGTCATTCTTTTTTTTTTAGATCTAGCCGTGTGTGTTCGTTTTTTTTCCTTTTTTTTGCCTTTTGTGCCGTACAGGTCTTAGTGGTTGTCGTGTGTTTCGGTGGAGGGAGGTTGTGATAGTGGTCGAGTTTTTTTCCTTTCAGATTTGTGTCGTGGTCTGTCGTGGTGGTGGTGGGTGTCTCATGGTGGTTGTTAGTGTCGTGGTTGTCGCTGATTGGTGGTGTGGTGGTCTCCGGCGAGTTTGGTACTGTGGTTGGAACTAAAGTTACTAAAATTACATACAATTGGACTAAAGTTACACCATAAAAGATTAAAGTTACAATAAATTAGACTAAAGTTACAAAACATTAGACTAAAGGGCTAAAGTTACAAAACATTAGACTAAAGTTACATTTTTAAAGAACTAAAGTTGCATAAAATTGGACTACAATTGCATAAAATTGGACCAAAGTTACAAACAATTAGACTAAAATTACAAAAATTAGACCAAAGTTACATGGCAATTGTTTTATTAAAGTTGCTTAAAATTTGCATATTTTCAATTTAATATATTCAAAATGAAATTATATTACATAGTTTCATATTTTGTATATACAAAATGGCCTTAAAAAACTAAAGTTACACTTGAAAAAGACTGAAACTACACTCGTGAATGATTAAAATTACTTAAGTATTTCATAAAATTACTTAAAGTAAAATTAATATATAGAATAAATTATATTAACTTAAAGTTACACTATTAAAGGTTGAAGTTACACTCAAAAATGAATAAATTAGATAAAGTTACATTGTCAAAAGTTGAAGTTACACTCATAAAATAATAAAGTTACAAAAAATTTTCATAAAGTTACAAAACTTATGTTAAAGTTACAAAAATTCAAATCTTGTATTAATTAGTGGTACTTGAGTGTCTTTAATGTTTTTAATCTCATCCATCCATCTCTTGTTTAATCTACTGGCTTAGATGAGGACTTAGGGACTCATCTGAACTTATCTATATATATATATATATATATAGAAATTGCATCCGGTGAGTCCACATATCTTAGGTGAGTACGTCCCGCGATTCTCTACCGTTGGATTTAATACAAATCAAGGGCTGAGATTAATCCTTAATCAGACTATATAAACTCAAAATTAAACCTAGCAGCCATATTACTAAATATGACTTTCTCTCTCTTGTCTCTCTCTATATTCACCTTCTTCTCTAAAACCCTAAATTTTTCCCCAATTCTGGCATTTTCCAAACAAATTACACGCGTTTTGCACAATTTTTTTGAAGATTACTGTGACAACCCTCGCGAATGCGGAAATATAAAACATACAAGCATGTGAAAGAATATGCGGAAATACGGTATTTTTAAAAACTTTAAACATGCAAGATATATATAACACGAGGTGTGTCAAAATGTTACAAACTAAGTACGGACTATACAATAAAGAGACGGGGTCTCTTAAAATGTTAGCAAAGAACAAGTGTTTAACCAAAACTAGCTACTATCGTCTAGAGGTGAACTTCCAAGGACAACGCCCGCTAGCTCACACCCGAACCCCAAAATATCGGATCCAAAAAGTCATCCATAGCAAGCAACCTGTTCATCCATGAAAAACATGAATGCCACAGTCAGTGGGGAGTAACTCCGGGTTCTCCCAGCCATATCACATCAAACGTACATATAAGGAAATACAAAAGTAAAGCATGCGGATATATATACAGGTGAGTTGCGATAAAAATAGATAGGCAATTCTATAGATAATTATAAGATCATGTGGAAATCAAATCCGTAACCATCATGCTATTCAAAGACTCGGGGAAAACACTCTTAGGCAATCGAATACACTCACTAGGGCTTACATCTCACCGTTAGCGGTATAAGATTGATAAGATTGAGACTCTACAGACAAACCAGTCAAGTCATGCGATGATTACACAATTCCAACATATTATTATCCATTCACGAACCAAGACAATGACGGTGTCCAATCAGGCAATGACCATGAACAATATCATGAAATCACGCATTCAAGAACGACACAAGACGACAAATCTCACGGTAAATGAAACG
>JAIUZE010007544.1:0-21725 GCA_022085475.1 Heliosperma pusillum | reverse complement strand
TATGAGTTGTTCTGGTATGGGGCATACTATGGAAATGTGCAGAAAAGCTAGAGTTCCTCCAAAACCAGTTACAGGACCTACTAGACAGGTGTGGAAGAAGAAGGAGATAAGTAGGCAGGTTACTGATCAGAAGGAGTTCCCTAGCTTACAACAAAGTCTAGGGATTTCCAGGGTTCAGAGAGGTGGTGGATTAGAGAAGGGGGGAGATGGGGTAGTTATTACACCAGATAATACACCTGCTCCTATGAGTTATAGTGTTGTTCTAACTCCTGCTAGAGTCATAAACAGACTCACTAGACATGAGACTAGGATGCCTGAAGGACAGCAGAGTGGGTTTGTGTTACAGTTTATTAGTGCTTTGGGAAAAGAGGCTATATTGGTGGATAGAGGTGGTGGGGATGACAATCCTCCATCTCATCATGACTAGGATAGGGGTTTGGAACATTAGGGGCCTGAATAATGAGATTAAGCAGAAATATATTAAATGGTATCTGCATCAGGTGGGTGTAGAGATATTTGGGCTCCTTGAGACAAGAGTGAAATCCTTGTCTCTAAATAGAGTAGCAGATAATGTTTGTTGTGGTTGGTCTTATGTTACTAATCATGCCTATCATGATGGTGGGAGAATTTGGGTATTATGGAAGAATCAGGGTGTTAAGGTGGATGTGCTGGAAATGTCTTCTCAGCTTATTCATCTTAAGGTGATGCAAGGTAGTAATGATAGAGTTTACTATATAACTTTTGTTTATGGTTTGAATAGAATTGAGGAGAGAACTCCTCTTTGGAATGATCTTATGAGGCTGTCTATTGTGGATCCTTGGATCATCTTAGGGGATTTTAACAATGTTCTTCATGCTAGTGAGAAAATTGGTCTTCCTGTCAAGGATTCAGAAACTATACCATTTCAGAATGCTATTAACAATTGTGATTTGAGGGACATTAAGACTTTGGGGGCTTATTTTACTTGGAATAATAAGCAACCCAGTGGTACCAGGGTCTTTAGTAGGAGTGATAGAGTGTTGATTAATGATGGTTGGCTCAACTTCAGACCTAATGCCTATGCTTTTTTTGGGCCTGAGGGGGAGTTTGATCATTGTCCCTGCTTGATTGAGGAGGGAGGTATAGTTCATGGTGGGAAGAAACCTTTTAAATTCTTTAATATGTGGAGCAAGGTTAAGGAGTATAAGAAGATTGTTAGAATAGGTTGGAATCAACAGATTATTGGTTCCCCTATGTTTAGAGTGGTGTCCAAGCTCAAGTTACTTAAACCTCTTCTGAAAAACTTGAATAAAGAGTTGTTTTCTGATATTGAAAGAAATTCTGCTGTGGCATATAATATGATGGTGGATTGTCAGAAAGAGCTTCAACTAGATCCTACAAATTGTTTTCTCATGGATAAAGAGTACCAAATTAGGACTAGTTATAAGATGCTTGCTGAGGCTAAGGTGGATTTTCTTAGACAAAAAGCAAAGTGTAATTGGGCAAAGGATGGTGACATTAACTCTGCAATGTTCCATAAGATCATCAAGAATAGACAGATTCAAAACAAGGTTTTTAGAATTGAAGGAATGCAGGGGGATGTGTTTGATAGGCCTGAAGATATTCAAACAGCCTTTGAGGAGTACTATCATTCTCTGCTAGGGTCTTGTGCTGTAACTTCTGAGTTTTATCATAATATTATGAGAGCAGGTCCCAGAGTGGAGCAGGAGGATTGGGAGGATTTGTGTAGTATTCCTACTGCTGAGGAGATTAAGAGAATTGTTCATTCTATACCTGATGATAAAAGTCCTGGACCGGATGGGTATACTAGTTGTTTCTACAAGACTAGTTGGGGGATTGTTGGGGAAGATGTGTGTAAGGCTGTCCAGGATTTCTTTAGGACAGGTAAGATTCTTAAGCAAATTAATACTACTAATGTTGTGCTTATCCCTAAGAAAGAGAGCCCTAGTAGTGTTAAGGATTTCAGACCCATAGCTTGTTGCAACACCTTATATAAGGTCATCTCTAAACTGTTGTGTGAGAGGCTGTCTAAGGTGCTTCCTAAAGTTGTTAATCCTTCTCAGTCTGCTTTTATTAAAGGTAGGAGTATTATGGGGAATATTCTTATAAGCCAGGATCTGGTTAGGCTTTATAATAGGGCTAATACCTCCCCTAGATGTTTGATTAAGGTGGATTTGAGGAAGGCCTATGATTCTATTGAATGGGTCTTTGTTCAGAATGTCCTTATGAGTTTGAACTTTCCTGTTAGGTTCTTGAAGGCTGTTATGCAATGTATTTCCACTACCTCATATTCCATTGTGCTTAATGGTAACTCCTTTGGTTTCTTCCAAGGTAAGAGAGGGTTGAGACAGGATGATCCCTTATCTCCTCTTCTCTTTACTATCTGTATGGAATACTTGAGTAGGTTGTTAATTATGATTGGTGAGCTCCCTGGGTTTAAGTTTCATCATTTATGTAAAGGATTACAACTGAACCATCTTATGTTTGCTGATGATCTCCTCATTTTCTGTAAGGGAGATATAAAGTCTATTTTTATGATTGTGGAGGGGTTTGAGGTGTTTTCTAAGGCTTCAGGTTTGCAGATTAATAATGAGAAATCTGATTTGATCATCAAGGGGGTTGATAGGGAGATTGAGGATTTCATTTTGAATCAGACTGGTTTTGCTAGGGGAAGTCTTCCATTCAAGTATCTTGGTGTTAATATTTCTCATAAGAGGCTGAATAGGTTTGATTGTAAGATGTTGGTTGATAGGCTGAGTGCTAGGATTAAAGGATGGAACAGGAGGAAGATTTCTTATTCAGGAAGGCTTTATTTGGTTAAGTCAGTTTTGAGTACCATTCATAACTATTGGGCACAGATGTTCATTCTACCTGTGGGGGTCCTTGATACTCTCAAAGCCCTTTGTAGAAACTTTCTTTGGGAAGGGGAGGATACTTACTCTAAGGCTCCCCTTGTAGCTTGGAATATATTATGTAAGAGTAAGAAAGAAGGAGGTCTATGCATTTATGATAGTACTAAATGGAACATTGCAGCAGTTGGGAAGTTAGTTTGGTGGATTATGCTTAAGAAGGATCACCTTTGGATTAAATGGATAGATAAGATATATTTGAAAGGGAGGGATTGGATGTCTTACAGTCCTAGCAGTTCAAGCTCGTGGGCCTGGAGAAAGATTTGTGGAGTCAAGGAGATTCTTAAAGAGGGGCTTCAATCTGATGATTGGCAGGAGGAGGATGGTTACTCCATTATTAAAGGATACAATTGGTTGGATGGTAATGATAATACTAGAGTGGATTGGTTTGGTATCACTTGGAGCAGGCTTAACATTCCAAAACATTGTTTCATTTACTGGCTGGCTTTCAAAGGAAGGTTACTTACTCTGGATAGGATGCATAGAAGGGGGTTTACAGGAAATTTAAACTGTTTTCTGTGTGGGATCATCTCTGAAGATCACCTTCATCTGTTCCAGGGTTGCTGTTTTGCAAAGAAGTGTTTTAGTTGTTTAGATGATAGGCTGCAGATCAGGTATATGAATGATCATTCTCCTGCAGCATTGCTCAGACTGAGATGGGGGACGGGGTTCATCAGAAAAGTGTACTGGTCTTTAGTAGTGGCTGTGTACTACAGTATTTGGCATTGCAGGAACAAGTGCAGGCTGGATGCTATTGTGCAGAGGCCTGAAGTTTTGATACAAGGTGTATGTGTTCAAGCAAAGTTGAGACTCACGCAGATTGAGCTTGGTAGTCTAAAGAGAGATGAGATTGTATGGTGTAGAAATAGACAACTTATGTAACTTAATGCTTTTTATCAGTTTTTAGAGTGGTTGTTTGATAGAGCTATGGTACTAGGTTTGTAAAAGGATTGTAATTGGATGGTTTATTGTCGTATTAATCAAAGCTTACATTTGCACCAAAAAAAAGAAAAAAATACTAATGAAATTTATTAATTTTTAATATAGTACTTGCTTGTTACTTTTTTGCTTTTACTTTTAAATTCATATCTCCATTTTAGTTCCATAAATGGTGAAACTGGGAAAAGTACAAGGACAATAATTAAAAAAAAGAAAAAAAAAGTAGCTTCGTTTAATACAAAATAAAAAGATACATCATTAATTGTAGGCTTAGATAGCACCAAAACGGACACAGACACGGACACAGAGACGACACTAACACGTGATACGCATCCCGCAAAGTTCAGGACGCGGGACACGTTATTTAAATTTAATAAAATATATGATTTATAGTTATAAATAAAGTGTGGTTTATTTTTGTAAATGTAATTGATATTAAACTCAAATAATCGAAGGTAAAATTTTATTTTAACTATAACTCATTCTCATTTTTCAGCCAACCCATATTCTAATCAATCTCTTTCAGTCTTTCGACCTCTTATTCATCGTTTACGTATCGATATGTTTAGACAAGTGTCAGTGTCAGACAGGGTGACAGACTCAGGACGACTGACGATATAATATTTAACTAGTTTAAATCTCATGCAATTGCATGGTTTTAAAGGAGGCAATATATAATATAAATGATATACATTTTATGTTGAACATTACAATATAAGTTGTATAAGATGTAAAGATGAGAAAATTTCAGTTGATACATTTACATTTATATGATTGATTGATTTTTTTTTTCCTTTTACGAGTCAAAATTTATTTAAATAAAATACTTAAGGAAATTTTTTATGATTCAATTTTTGCTTCATGATTTTACAAATTGTGACACTTATTACATTCTTGGGTATTGTGATTTTTAGTAACAACTCTTATTTTAAGTGTATATATCTTGATTTATAAAAGAGTGATTACTTTTTTTTCGAATGGAATAAAAGAGTGATTACTTTCTTGTGACTTATTATAACATGGGCACTAATATTGTTTGGTTTTTTGTTTTTTACTTTTAAATTAAAAAACTAATGTTATCACTTGAAGTTTATCACATGAAATAATTTTAATTTCTATTTGCATTATTTAAATAAATAAACCTATAAAACCAAATATTTATTTATTTCCTTTATTAGAGTGTTGGTGGTATCAGAAGGAAATCTTTTGGATAAGCTTATTCTTCTAGTTAGGAGGAGATTCTGGAAATCTAATCTAATACCATAATATATATATAAACCGGAAATCAAGGGGCCATAATAGAATGACATAAATATATAAAAATTCATATGTACTATATATAGTTGTAGAATTTATTAAAATTCATAATATATATATATATATATATTATATAAGACTATATCGTATAAGAAAAATATTTAATTAAGAAAAAATAATTAAAATTTGAGTGTGCACATAAATTGAAAAGTTAGTAAAAATGGAAAGAACAAAGATTTAAAAATTAGATCGGAGACACGAACGGCTGTGGAATAAGATTAGGAAGATTCCGGTCTGGCCGCACATCAAGATCTTTTTCTGGAAACTTTGAAATGATACCCTAGCAACATAACTGAATCTAATGATCCAAGATGGGAAGGACGATAGGTTATGCCCTATGTGCCAAGGTACGATTGAAACTAGTACTACTCATCTTTTTCGGAAATATGGGTGGGCAGGGAGGGTCTAGGATTGGGCAGGAACGGAGGAGGGAGAACATGGTAGGGATGAGCGGGTGCGAGAGTGAGTAGAGAGTAGAACGAGGGAGATAGGGGAAGAACATTATGTCAAATTCGTTGTTTGCTGATGGGAAATATGAGAAGGACGAAACAAGAGGGTCTTTGAAGGGATATAGGGTGATGCAAAGCGGGTGGGGGATGTCATGTTAGAGAAGGTTAATATGAAAAGAATAGAATAGAGGGTGAATGAAGGTATAGGTGGATGTGAGGGAGGGAAACCACCACCTAATGGTGTTATTAAGCTAAATACAGACGCAACGGTGTAGGATGACATGGGCGTAGGCATGGGAATGGTGTGTGGGAGAGTTAATATGGGGAGGTGCTGGGGAGGCATCAAAGGCGGGAAGTGTGAGAACCAAGAGTTGCAAAAGTGGTAGCGATCATGGATGGTATTTGATGCGTGCATTATTTATTATACAATTAGTTTACCATTTTACACGCATTTCTATGCCATTTTGAGTAGCATAGGCTACTATTTTCCCTTGTTTTAGCTACTTTGAGTTGTACATTATTTCATACAGTTTATTGGCCTAAGAGAGCGAAAAAGAGCCAAATCCCGACCTCGTTTTTCATTATGGATGCTAATGAAGCTATGCATGGGAATCGTTGCTTTGGAATGTGTGAGAACGAGAAATAATGCACGGAAGTAGAGTAAACACTAGCGTGTGAGTGCTGGAATAGTCGATCGACAGCTCCCTATGGTCGATCGACTGCTTTTTGGGAATAGTCAATCGACTGATGCTTTAGTCATCAGTCGATCGACTACTTTGAAGTTATAGATGCTTAAGTCGATCGACAAGTTAGAGTAGTCGATCTATTACTTTTAATATTTGGCCGAAATTTCACTTTCCTGTTTCGGTCCATTAGTGTTCAATGTTTTTTGATTTTAGTATTTAAGCCTTGTAAAAATACTAATTAGGTTATCTTTTCATACTGTTAAACAGTTATTTTACGTTTCTTTGGCTAGCAACCTTTTCATTTGAATTTTTTAATCTCTCCTTAATTTTATTTGGTAATCAGTCTTACTCTTGCTCTTTTGCTTTAATTTCTTTTCCTCTATCTCTTTCCATGTCCTTTTATCTTGTTCATTAATTTACTTCAATATTTAATTGTTATTCTTTTCCTTCTACCATGTTTAATTCAATTAATATCATTATTGTTGTTTTTGTTCGATCTATTATGCGTAGCGAATTCCATTATGCTAAGCTTTAGGGGAACCACCGTTATGTGACGGTATATTGTTAGATTTTGGGTCTAGCATAAATATTGCTTTGTATTGTTAATCGTCACATTAATTTGCAGTTAATTGGTATAATGCATGTGACAGATTGACTATTTTATTAAACCTTGGCCTAGATTGTGAGATATAGACAATGTAGACTCTTGTAGCGAACAACAGAATACCCTAATTAAAGCAAAAGCTATATTAGAATTCTAGAGCAAATAGTGGACCGAGAGTATCTATTCATTACCCATCATGCCGTATTTATGTTGACTGCTTGACCTTACTTGAGAGTGGACCGTGACGGATTACTACAACAAGTTCACGGAGTTCGCAAACTATGCCAATGATATGCAGGGAAGTTAAGAGGCCTTATCCGACAAGTTTCTGAAGGAATTAGTCTTTAGGGTAATGAACAAGCTACTTGTGGGAGTAGCTTATGACCTTAAGACAGCTTATGAGAAAGCCGGGCGGGCGAAACTGTTGGCGGAGATGACAAAGGAGGCTAAGGAAGCTATGGATAACAAGAGGAAGGCATCTAATGAGAGTGAAGGTAACTCTACCTTCAAGAGGGGAACTATTCTCAGGCCAGATCCTACTCTGGTGGTGGTAACTACGGAGGGGGACATCGGTCTAGAGAGAGCGTGGGGCGAGCTGCTAGTGAGACTTTGGGGGTGAGATGTCATAGTTGTGGTGGACTAGGCCATAAAAGGTTTGATTGTTCATCATCGGGCGGGGGCGGAGGGTATCAACCTTCGTTCCAGCGAAGTTATTCTCAGAGCATGGCGAGTAATCATCATGCGGGGTCATGGAACCGGCAGGCGAATCAGAGTGTTACCGGCGGTGGCTATAACCGCAATGGAGGGAATTACTAGTGCGGAACAACAATGAGAACCAGAATTCGGCATCAAAAAATGTGGCATCTGCGAGCACAGTGCAAGGAGGAGGTCAGAAGAATAGTGTCAAACTGTTCATGATGGACAAGCAAGCAGTAGAGGAGGATGCGCAAGTGGTTACCAGTACTTTCCTTGTTAATCATGTTCCATGTTTTATTCTATTTGATTCAGGGGCAACCCATTCTTTTGTTTCTAAGAGTTAATCTATGTTGTTTGGGCTTGGGGATATCGAGTCTGTAAGGGATGAGGTGTTTATACCTTATTGGGAGTCGGTGTGTTGTAATAAGTGGTTCAAGGGTGTGTCAATGATTAAGGGGGAGGTAGACTTTCCTGTTAATTTGTTTGAGTTTCCTTTAGATGGGTTTGAGGTTATTGTCGGGATGGATTTGTTGGGGAGGTATACGGCAAATATATGTTGCCATCAAAAGAAAGTATCTTTAAGGGGTCCTAAAGGGGTTAGAGTGTCATACCGGGGGTTCGTTTTGAAGCTTAGAGTGAAGTTGATTGCGGCCATTACCTTGAAGTCGTGCCTAAGGAAGGGCTACCCGATGATCTAGTGTCATGTGAGAGATACCAAAGTTAAGGAGCCAGCAGCAGATCAGAAGGTGGTTAGTGAATTTGTGGATGTCTTTCCGGATGAAATACGAGGATTACTGCCGAAGAGGGATATTTATTTTAGCTTGGAATTTAAACCGGGTACGGGACCAATTTCTAAGGCCCCGTATCGCATGGGACTGAAGGAGCTTGAGGAGTTGAAGAAGCAGTTGAATGAATTGTTAAACAAAGGGTATATTAGACCTAGTTTTTCGCCGTGGGGTACGCCAGTGTTGTTTGTGAAGAAGAAGGACGGTAGTTTACAGTTATGCATTGATTATCGTGAACTGGACCAAGTGACAGTGAAGAATAGGTATCTATTACCTAGGATTGATGATTTGTTCGATCCGTTGAGTAGAGCTAGAGTGTTCTGGAAGATAGATTTGAGGTCGGGTTATCATCAGCTAAGAATAAAGGATAGTGACATTCAGAAGACGGCGTTCCGTTTGAGGTATGAGCATTATAAGTGTGTGGTGATGTCGTTTGGGTTGACTAATGCACCAGCGGTATTCAAGGATCTTATGAACCATATCTTCAGTCCATATCTGGACACGTTTGTGGTGGTGTTCATTGACGATATCTTGGTCTATTCTAAGACTATGGAGGAGCATGCACAGCAACTGAGGTTAGTGTTGCAGCGTTTTGAGGGATAACCGGTTGTATGCTAAGTTGTCTAAGTGTGAGTTTTGGCTGGAGAAGGTGGTGTTTTTTCGGGAATATCATATCAAAGGCGGTGTCTAATTAGGAGGCAACAAAGAATGTAGCCGAAGTGAGAAGTTTCTTAGGCTTAGCTGGATATTCTTGGAGGTTTGTGAAGGATTTTTCGAGGATTGCTAGGCCTATGACGACGTTAATGAGGAAGGAGAACAAGTTTCGCTGGGATGAGAACTGTGAGACGGCGTTCCAGGCCTTAAAGGAGCGTTTGACCACAGCTCATGTCTTAGCTTTACCTGAAGGGAGTGATAACTTTGAAGTGTATACGGATGCGTCAAAGAGTGGATTGAGTTGTGTGTTGATGCAGAATGGGAAGGTGATAGCTTATGATTCGAGGCACTTGACATCTTATGAGGAGAATTACCCTACTCATGACCTAGAGTTGGGTATTTTGGAGTTCACATTGAAAATTTAGAGGCACTATTTGTTTGGGGCTACCTTTAAGGTGTTTTCAGACCACAAGAGTTTGAAGTACATCTATACCCAGACGAAGTTAAATATGAGGCAACAGCGGTGGATGGAGATGATCGGTGATTATGATATGGAGATTTACTATCATGAGGGGAAAGCGAATGTTGTTGCTGATGCCTTGAGCCGGAAGAGTGTACATTTCTTGTGCACTGCGATGTCCTTGATACGTTTGAGGGATGAAATAGTGAAGATGGGGATCCATGTGATTCGCAAGGGGAAAACTACTACTACTACTCATACTCCTCTACTACCACCACTGCCGCTGCCGCCGCCGCCACCACCACCACCAATAATAATAATAATAATAATTAGACTTTTCAAACAGGCTAGGCAGGTCAAGTCAGAATAAGGGTTAATTTGAATATGGGTCGAGTTAATGGGTCTTGGGATAAGTTAGGGTCAGTATACATATAAGAAAAATTTTATGATTTCTTTTATTTTAATATTTTCAGATGAAAAAAATACATATTTTTATCATTTTAATATTTTAATTCAAAATGCTATTTTAAAAAAAAAATCATTTTACATAACGTCTATATCATTAAATAATGAAATAATTATTAGAAAATAATTTATGTTTGTTAAATGTCATAATCTATAAGTAAGATAAGTAACGACGTCATAACTTATATAAGCTGATCTAAGAAAATGTTTCACCTAAATTTTTATAATTGAGTTTTTTTTCTTAAGCTTCATTTTTCAAAAGTGGTTTTTAAAATTTTACATGCACCAAATTGATGCTTCTGTTTTTGAAGGGGATAATGATATTTGTTGAGCTTTAAAGAAAATATTTTTAACTTTTTGAAAAACTTAGGTTTTGCTAATTTGTAATTTTTGCCACAAAAAAAACACTTTGATAAGTTAGGTCAAATATGGTCTTAACTTGACTTTAAATTGCTTAAAAAAGACAATTTGGTACTTTATACCAAATATAACATGAATTTTCAAATTTTATACATAAAATAAATTCAAGATTCGATTAATATTAATAAAATTAAAAGAAGATCTGTCAAGAATGCTGAGAAAGAAAGCTTCTCTTTTCTAGGGTCTTTGGTTTTCAGCAATGGCCAAAAACAATGTTGAAAATCATTCTTATGTAATCAAATCTTCACATAATAATATTAATAATAGCATACCAAATATTAATCAAAAAACTAATATGTCAAATATTAAAAATAATAGTAATAATATGAATCAATCTGTTGACTCACGCGCAAAGGAAATTGCACAAATAAGGGAAGCGCTCGGTGCGAATAATCTACAATGAAAAGGAAATTCTTCAGACAATCAGTAAAAGGAGACAACGGGAGAGGAAGGTTGGCAAGAGGTGAACTCAAGAAAAAGAAGGGCTGGAAAAGGAGCGACCTTTGGGAAACTTGCACCTATTGCGGAGGTTGAGGACATTATTTCTACTGGGAAAGGTAGTTGACGGGCTTAAAAGCGGTGTCGCTAATTCCCCTAATTAGCTACAATCAAGTAATAATTTATAACTCCTAGACCAACACAAACTATCCTAGATAAAGGTAGTAAAATGGTAAGAATAGGGTCGAACCCAAGAGAAGACGGTATTAACTAAATTAATCTAATCTAGACACTTGTAAAATGCCAATTAACAAAACTAATTACTCTAATCTCAAATTAAGACACTAATTAAGACAAAAACTTAAATTAATTACAAATTATGATATTCACAATGAGAAAAATATGTAGATAACATATAGGGAGAAAGTTTGACATGAGAATTGATTAGCAAGTCTAAAATTACCAACCAAAACTAAATATTCAAATATTCAAATATGGAGAAACAACTTAGTGTAGTTATCCCAAGTTCCCAACAATTAATAAAGTAAAGACCCTTCCTTTTCTCTCTTCTCTAATTATCTAATACAAGTTTCTAAGAAATTTGCCAACATGAATTAAACCACCCATGGATGACCCTTTACAGCCCAACCAATACTTATTAAAACATAAGCACAATTAAAGATGCAAGCTTTAAGCACAAAACCAAAGAAACATGCTAGAATCATGTAATAAAACACTAAACCATGTTCTACTCACACAATAAACCAAATTCCACTCAAAAGATTCCAACTTTAAACCAAAGTTACAATCTTTCAAGGTTGCTTCAACAAATATCAAGACAAATTAACCAAATTTACCAAGACAAAGCAATAATTAAACAAACACTTGGTAAGATGGTTAGTCTAAACAACAATTCATTCAACAATGGAATTTAAACATAAGAAAATGGAATTAAATAGAGAAGAAGAGGTTCAAAAGGTCTTACAATGCTAAAAGGAGAGAACTTGTTCAAATTACAATAAGCAATGGAAAATTAGCTACCCATAATCCAAATATTACAACCCATTATGAAGTTCAAACAAAATACAAAGCCAAAATGAAGAACAAAAGTTGAGAGAATTCTAATGAAATGTGTTATGGAATGTTGTCGCCAAAGTTGTGTGTTTCTCTCTCTACAATTTGCTTCTTATATACCCTTGGTCCGCAAACCTAGGGGCCTTGAGAAATGGGCTTTCAAAAGACAAGAAGGAGAAATGAAGAACGCACGCCTGAGACCTGGACGCTGGCAGCGTCAACGGACGCTGGCAGCGTCGTGCTGACGCTGGCAGCGTCCCCTGACGCTGGCAGCGTTTCATGCTGCCAGTGTTTCCTTTGGTTGAGCGTCTTGACTTTCGTTGACCCTTGGATTTTAGTCCCGCCTTGACTTCCATTGACCCTTTGGGCTTGGTCTTCTTGCTTTGATGATTTACTTGTAGCCCACTCCAATTGTCGGGTTTGGGTCTCGAGTCTCGGGTTTGACCTTGACTTTTGTTGACTTCTGGGTCGACTCTAAAAGTTGACTAAAAATACTAAATAACAACATAGTTACAAAGACTAATGTTAGCGTAAAACGATGCTAACGACCCCTAAAAAGTGTAATAAACGAACCTAATAAATACTAATAGACACAACACATTTTGGTGTTGTCAAATACCCCCACACTTGGACTTTTACTCGTCCCGAGTAAAAACTCGAGATTAGCAAGACAAACACGAGTCCAAACATAGCATGTGAAGGTAATGACTTTTACTCCTCGGTTTCTCCTCCTCTCTCTTTCTTCTCTAACCCTTCTTCTTCTTCTTTCTAGGCCTTCATCAAGGGCCTCTTGTGTGTAAGGAGTGGGGTAGCTCGAGTTTTGTTGGATGGACATGCCAAAAAGTGAGCTAGCCAAACCATAAACATCTTCTTGTGCCACCGCATCTTCATAAGAATCTTGAAGATAAGTGTGGTGGCGCTCATTTTGAGCTTGAAAATGGCTTGTGGCTTGCTCCCTCTAAGCATTTTGTGTTGCCCATATGGCATTTTCACTACAAAAGAAAGTTCGGTTTGCGACGGACTATTCCGTCACCAGATATAGAATTTCCGTCGCTAAAGACATATTTGCGACGGAGTTGCGACGGATAGTGTCCGTCGCCTTTTTTCGTCGCAAACAACAGTATTTGCGACGGAATAGTCTGTCGCAATTAATTTGCGACGGGACTTCCGTCGCTAACGTAAATAGCGACGGATTACAGGTGGCAGCCAAGTCAAACAATTAGTCAAGTTTTGCGACGGAATTTCCGTCGCAAAAGTTGACTGATTGTTTGACTCGGCTGTAAGTCAGTCAATGTTTGCGACGGAAATTCCGTCGCAATAAGGCCTGTATTTTCAAGGAAATGGTTGTTTCCTGCATCACCTCTATACGCGTTAAAACGACAAAAAACCTGCAAATTACAGAAGTTTTCCAGCAGTTACGCGTCCAACAAAGTTACTAATGTAAAACAAAACCATGCATGAACAAAGTTTTGATTTTATATCATAAAAGTAATTAAAGTCTTACAAATAAAAAGTTCTAAGTACCAAATAGTTAACTAATCACTCAAGTTAGTGGAGTGATTGGAGGGAAAGGAGGGAAAGGGGTGAATGGGTTGGACCTAGCATTATCGCCGCCATCTTCATCAAAGTCGTCTCGACCCTGGTTAGGACCTCCAGTTCTGCAGTTTTGAGTAGAATTTCTTGCAACCTGACTCAAGTACTCTTCTATAGCTGCAATCCTTCGAGCCTGCTCGTCGCGCTCTTGTCTAAGTGCGGCATTCTCCTTTGAGAGCTTAGTAGCCAAACTTGGGTTGCCCTGAGTCGGGTTTGAGGTAGCAAAAGAGTGCCTATGATGGTCAAACAAATAATCCGCCACTGGTCCCAATCCGTAGCATCTTCCTTTCTCGTCAAATCCAGTCTCGTCATAATAAATCTCATTATCGTCGATGTTTTCGACTCCTTGACTTTGAAGCTCAGACTTCTTTCACATGATCTTATTCTGCATCACAAACAAGTTCAGAATTAGTAATTGTCATTTAAATTAAGTAGTTAATGTAATTAAATATATAAATGACAAATTAAACATAAATAACTTAATCATTTGGAGATTCATCAACCACTTCGGCGTCAACATTTTCCATTATAATTTTATTAATGTTGTCGCGCAACGCATCCTCCACCATATCCCTATAGGGATTGTCAGACCTCTCCTCAACGGGAAAATTTTCACCATGGCACACCCAATCATAATAGTCATCGCAAAAGCCCCAAAGTCCTAGGTGTTTTCTTACTTCTTGTTCGGCTAAAAATTTGCGATTTCTACACTTTACACATGGGCACCTAATTTCTTTACATCTACCGTAATCTTCTTGTTTCTTAACATAATTAATGAATTCATTAACGCCCATTACAAACTCCTGCCTTAATTTTTTATTACAATCCAATCTTTCATACATCCATGCTCGTTGTACTCTTTTCATTTCAAATCTACATACACGTTTATAATTATTATTATCGACTTAAATAAATATTCAAAACAATAACAACAAAAACTAAAAGTTTACTAATAGCAACAATAACAACAATAACTACTAATACACAACATCCTATTACACAAACAAACAACAAACAACAAACAACAAACAACAAACAACCTCCAACCTCCAACAACAACAACATCTTCCACCTGCAAAAAAAATAATAATATTCGAGTTCATGGGGTTCTTTTCTCTCCAACCTAAACCCATCTTTGAATCTTTCATACCATTAGTAAATACTAATCATTTAATTAATTGTTATGAGACGAAAATTCGGCAGCAGTTCCCTACAGTTCTCCAAATACACAATGTTGAATGACTTGTCACTCTCCATATGTATTCAGAGAACATTAAAGGAACTGTCAACCAAACATAATCGTCAAATAACAATTAAAAAAATGATTAGTATTTACCACCTAAATGGTATTAAAGATTCAAAGACAGTCCCAAAACGGGGACTATTCAAGAATTACACCTAATGTATAACTCTTGAACGGGTACTAGGTCTACCATATATGAACAAAAAAAATAAACACAATTAAACTTAAACAAAATAACGCAAACATAAAAACTTGGACTTATATACTTAATAATAACTAAACTTAATTCAAAACAAAAAATTAACATAAATCAATATAACTTATACTTACTAATAATTATAATTAAACTAATTAACTTAATATAAACTTAAACTTAAACTTAATAATAATTAAACTAATGAGGGGTGGTCCGGTGGGTGGCAGCGGGTGGTTCGGCCAGGGGCGGGGGAAAGGGGAAAGGGAAGGGGAAAAAGAGGGGGGTGGTCCGGTGGGTGGTCCGGTGGGTGGCCGGAGGGAACAAAACACATGAAAAAAAAAATAAGAGAAGAAAGAGAGAGAGATCTGAGAGAGAGGAGGGAAGAATTTAGTGGGTCGTCGTGGTGGTCTTTGTGGTGGTCGTCGTCGTTGTTGTCGTCGTCGTTGTCGTCGTCGTCGTCGTCGTCAATTTGGGGATTTAGGTTTAAAACAAATGATTTCGGTAAAGGGGAAGAGACGCGAGTTCAATCATATAAAAGAGTCTCCGTCGCAATTCTGTCGCAGAAATAAAACACGTGTCGCCTTCCTTTGGTCAACTTGTCAGTCAATTATTTACTTCTGCGACGGACGATCCGTCGCAAGTCCGTCGCAATATCTTATTTAGCGACGGATAATCCGTCGCAATTCCGTCGCATAATTTCCCGCCATGTGAAAAGTTGGGCGCCATATGTGAAAAAGTTCTGCGACGGAATATCCGTCGCAAGACCGTCGCAACTAGTAATCCCCGTCGCAAAAGTCGTCGCAAGTATGTTTTTGCTACGGATTTCATATCCGTCGCAAAATGTCCGTCGCTAATGTATCCTTTTCTTGTAGTGTTTGCTCTTGCCACCTTTTGTCTTGTTGCTCCCTCCGAAGGCGGTCTTCTTCTTGCCGTGCCACCATCCTCCTCCATTCTTCTTGTTGGGCCCTCCCGGCCTCCTCTCTCAACCTCTCCCTAGCCTCCACTACATTATGCCAATCATCTAAGGACTCTAGCCTACCTCCTTGTCTTTGTTGCCAAGTGTAAGAATCGTCCACCCTTCCACTGATATGCTTTAAGACATCGTTGGTGCTAGCAAAGTAGGATGCCATTTGTTGTTGCCATGGTTCCATTGGGATGCTAGAACGAGTCTCCGCGTCAAACATAGGGGTGTCGGTGTAACAACCCGTAATTTGAAAGACCGGAATTATATTTGAAAAATATAAAATTTAATTTATTTTAATTTATTACGATTTATTTGAATTTATGATAATTTAATATAATTATTTTTAATTTATTCGAAATTAAAGAGTAGGTTTTACGGTTTAAACCCGAACGTCATTTAACTATTCCCGAGTCAACTTAAGTCCCGAAACAAACCCAAATCCCGACTCTTACAAGTGCCACACGCCCAAAGCACTATTTTTCCTTCATTTTAGATCTTTTGATTACTTTGATTAAACTAATACAAATATCTAAGATATTTGTAACCTTATCAATCTGTCAGTGTAAATTACGCAACAAATCGCTTAAAAACAGACCCGATTACTTCTACCTCCACACGCCTCTTCTCCCTCTTCTCTTAGGATTAGATATTTTATTTCTTATGATTAAACTAACATAATATCTAATAATATCTAGATATTTGATTAAACTAATATCTAATAATATCTAGATATTTCCATAACATCTAAAATATTTATAAAACCCGAGTCAATCCCGTAACAACAAGTTCAAAACCCGACTCCCGTAAATCCCTATATTTACACGGCCCAAACCTTTCCCCTCTTACTCACTAATTATCTTTTTACTTTTCCTTAAATCAACTTAATACCTTCTTTAATATAATCATAATCGTTCTTTGTGTTCTTGATCGTTCTTGATCGTTCTTGAGCAAAATCGTCACAAAACCTTCGTTACTTGGCCAAATCCGTCCTAACTTATATTTCTAGAGTCTCCTCTCCGCTCTTCATCTCCATGTACGTTTTATTTTCAATTCCGACAAAATCGTTTTCAACACTTTAATTGTTGAAATCAAGTTTTAATTCTAATAAATGTTATTTTTGTCATTTCTTATTGGAGAAGATTATGAAGACGAGTTTGGTGACTCGTATATTTTAGAAGAAGATTAGTAGACGGGTTTTTAGGTTCTTATTTTGGTGCTACTTGGTTTTGTGCTAGCTAAGGTAACGATTACCGAGTTACTCGACGAATTAATGTCACATACTTTAGTTGTTATTTTTGTTATTTACGGTTTTAAGTAATAACATGTTAGGTTGTTATTATTATTAAGTTTTATGAGTTTATAACATATTTATTGTTTTTGACATGTTGGATGATTTGTTAATAATTATAATTTTAGTATGAATGATGGTTGATTTGGTTGTTAAAATGGATGGTTGTTAATTAAAACATGTTAGAAATAAATTTGGGTTGTTGTTGGTGGTGGCCGTGTATGGTGGCTGTTTTGGTGGCCGGAAAACAGGCCCGGTTCAGGCCGGTTCAGGCCCGGTCCAGGCCGGTCTGGGTTGGTCCGTTTATTAGCCTTTGGGCTTGTGTCGATACTTGATTGTTTTGTTGTTGTTTTGACGGTTTTTAAATATGTTAAGCATGCGGAAAATATTAAGAAACGATTTTAGAAATGTTGACCAAAACAGGCCCAAACCAGCCCGTGGGCCCGGTTCAGACCCGGTTCAGTCTCGGCCCGGTCCGGTCTTGGTTGACCCGTGAGCCTCCTTTGGGCTTGTGACGGTTTTTTGAGTTTAGTGTTATTATTATATCATGTTTTGTAATATTTAGCAAGTGGGAAATTTTAATAAGTAAATTATTTAATTAAACGGTTTTTCATAATATTATTATTTCTCACATGTTAGAAATTATAGCATGAGATTGTAGTTTAATTTGATATCCTTTAAGTCAAGCGGGTTTCGTAAGAATTTATAATTCACATGTTACGAATTAAAATAAAATAGCATGAAATGAATATGATGTTCTTATGTTCAAGCCTAAATGGCTAAGACTCTGTTTCTAGCCGGTTTGACCAAACGGGTTTGGTCAAACTAAGATCTAGTCAGCCCCGTTTTGACTGATGACCCGTCGCGGGACTCGGGTCGGGGATTTGTCTTCAGGTAAGGTTTTATTTAATGAATGAATGAATGAGCCTTAGTAGATATGAGGCGATATGATATTTGAATATGATTTATATGCAATTAGTCACATGATAGGAAGTTTTTCCCGTGACTGTTTAATTGTATGATATATGTCGTGTTGACTAAGTACTCATAGAGAATTATGATTATATGGCGTCTTGACCATTCTAATTCTAAATGAGCACCTTGGACCATGACATTGATAGGCCATAGTATCTTTAACGAGCATACGGAGTTTGTCGCTTGATAGCTTTTGTGTCTCGGCTTGGTGGGTTTATACGTATTGGTCTTTCATGTTTGATGATTCTATGAATCTTAGAAGGTGAGATGCAAGCCGGCTAAGGTTGATAGAGTTTGGATTACCGGTTGTTAACTGATTCACATGATAGTTTGTATGATTAGGGTTGAGTTGTATCTAGGCCATGTTTTAAATGTAACGTCTGAGCTGAAATACTATCTTCCCTACCTCGTGGTATAGGTTGTTAACCGATTCACATGATAGCTTGCATGAGTAGCTTATCCTTCATATGCTAGGTTATATGTTAGTTATTTGTTTCATAACATGAAAAGCATATCGTATATGTTAAGGTTTTGTATTTTCCATATACATCTCTTTTATGTTATTCATGTTTTATTACACTCGACATTTCGTGGCTGGGAGAACTCGGAGTTACTCCCCACTGACTGTGGCTTCCGTGTTTATATTTAATGCGGTTGGCAGGTTTGTGATGCATACTTGGGTACATTGACGAGCTAGCGAGGGAAGTATTACCTTGGACCTATATTCGGTTCTTAGGATTGTATATTATTATACACTCTTTTATTTCCGTATTTATACGGGAGATATGTCTCCCGTTTTGGATATTTCTTATGTATAATATTATTCCCTTTTTGTTATGAACCTTTTTATTTAAGACACCTTTGTTATGATGAATATATTTAATAGTAGGTTACGGTTTTAAAATTTACCGATTTTCACTAAAGTGAACCTATTAGAAACGTATTCTCATCTTTTATTTATTTAAATTACTTGTTTTATTTTTCCGCAAATTTGAGGGTGTCACAGTTGGTATCAGAGCATTTTTGCTCCCGACGCACGTTTGTGTACCCTTGTATAAATAACTTGACCTTAATAAAATAATAAACTTGTGAGATAGAATGGTAGGATGGGTAGATTAGGATTTATGTTGTAGTCTAATTGTTTATGCTAATTGTTAGGAGTAACTTAATTTGTTTTGTTTCTTATGAAGATGGTTGGACCTCGTGTAGAAGAGATCGTGGTTAGTGCCAACCAGGTCCCTCCTCATAAAGAAGACAATTGCCAAGGAGGCTATGCTTGGGTGGCTAGCAAGATTGCTAGGAGCAATATTACGCCTTAGGGTGGAATATGTGTTACCTAGAAGGAGTATCCTCTACCGAAGATTTGAAGATTTATAAGCCTAATTGAAGTGAATTCCTTCTTCATCTATGAATTCTTTCGTCCTTATAATATTATGCCCTCTTCCTTCTATCTAGGTGCTTCTTTCTCCTCCAACCTATTTACCTCTTGGAAATTACTCTTAATAGTTCCTCCATTATACCATTGGTATTCTTACCTTCCTCTTGTAACATTTGTATGGATGTCATACCCATTTGTATGCGGTATATTATCCTTAGTCGGAAGAACTTTGAATTTTGTGGAATATTAGTGTTAGTTAGAATGAACTTGTGATTTGAGGAAATGGTATAGATCTAATTTCACCCTCTGGTGGTGAGAGTGGGTATCCTTGAGGAAAGTGTGGTAAGGTTTGTTTAATGATTTTAATGCTTGAAGCTTGTCATGACTTGTGTGTAAATAGTTCATGATATTCGAAGGTGTAAAGTCGAATGAGTTGGCTATTACTTCTTAATTCATTGGTAATTTAGTCTTTTGGAATTAGAAGTTTAGTATTGGTTTGAAGACCATGCTTATGATATGTCTATTTTGGAGGTAAATAAGAAGTTTCGAATAGGGTACTTAACCATCCTATTAAGCTAGTTCCGTGTTTAGATGATTACAAGGATTTGAGGATAAACTTAGGATGAAATTCTCCTAGTGGTTTTAGACTATGAAAACTTGAAGTTGCAATATCATTTCTTTTGAGGATCGAATTAAGCATAATGGTGGTTGGTTGTTGTGGTTAAGGATTTTAGTGGTTCTTTAAATGTTACTTGGAAAAAAATAGTTGTTTTAAATGTTGGACCCTAACGGGAATAATTACCTTGTGGAATTTTGGATTTGGATGACCAAACTTGAGGAATATTGTTATAAGCGAAAACCGATGTATTCAGAGTTTGGAGGAGCTAAATAAATTGATTTACGGTCGCATTGCCCTATAATTGGCAAAAGTTAAGTGAAATGAGATTGGGTAACTAATCTCTTTTGAGGATTTGTGTTTTTAACTTTTGAAGATGAGAAAGTTCATTGTTAATAACTTAGGATAATGAATTTTGGAATAAATTGGATCAAAGGATTTTATAGTAAGCCTCTTTTACTTTGTGGTTGTTAGCGATCTTGTTTCCCTAATTATAAATATTTTGATGGTGGTTTCCAATAAGAGTTTTAATGGAGCTAAGAAGATTAGAGTTCGTAATGAATCTTTCATGGGTTGTTAGTTATGAGTTTACCGTACCGATGGATCTTAGAAGATTTTAATTGAATCTGAATAATTGAGAGTTATTACTCGATGTGTCATGCTTATGAAATATTTTGGAAGGAATCTGATGATGGAAAAATGTTGAGGATATATTGCACTCTCTTGAGGGCTAGATTCTAGTGCAGTTAGTGTTGTTGAGTTACGATAGACATTTGAAGTAACATAGATGGAAGATAGTATGGTGATTCATTCCTCTCTTTTCTCTCTTTCTATTCGATTTATTCTTTCGAATATTTCGTTCCTTCTATCAATTATCAGCTCGTATAGATAGGTTATTAGAAGCTTTAGTTAGAAATTTTAGGTATAGATAGTAGTGTTATTGCCTTTACTATAGAATTTTTGAACTAATCGCTTTTGGAAATTTTTGATGATTTCAAGTATTTTACCGTCAAGGAGTGTTGAGACTTGTTATTGGAGACGTTCGAGAACTAGTTTTCTCATTTATTGATGCGAAAATGTATCTTTTAAAGTCTTTGACTTGGGACGTCGATGTTCTTAACAGCTGACGAGAACCTTCCGCCCCATTGATAAGACCCAGTATTTTTATTACAAATATATTTTTAAAAGGTTTGAAATAGACCTACATATATGTCGCATTCCTTCTTCTAAGTTTCGGGGACGAAACTTTTTAAAAGGAGGGGTGATTGTAACAACCCGAAAAGTACCCTATTTTTATAGTAAAAATATTTGACGGATACTTTTCAGCAAAGTTAAGTTTTAAAATAGAAATTTTTGTTTCGAGTCGTATTTTGAAATTCCGAGTTCGTATTTGGAATTTCTGAGAGATTTCATGAAAATCCCGTTTTTAGTCATCTTTGACTTTTCTTGACTTTTAAGTCGTCTTTTGACTTTTCTTGACTTTTTAAAGTCGTCATTGACTTTTCTTGACTTTTAAGTCGTCATAAACTTTTCTTGACTTTTAAGTCATCTTTGACTTTTCTCGACTTTTAAGTCG